>JAVTVY010000661.1:0-34748 GCA_036873755.1 Hanleya hanleyi
GTACCACTAGCAGGCTAACACTGTTGTGCTCTGTTATCTTGTTCAAAACTGCCTGAATAAGCGCTATCGGTGGAAATGCGTAAGCGATCAGGTTGTCCCAGTCGATAGACATCGCGTCGACTGCCCAGGCTTGCGGGTCGAGTATCGGACTGACGAAGATCGGTAACTGAGTGTTGTCCCTTGTTGCAAACAGGTCTACCAGGGGCTGTTCCCAGGTTGATGCCACCTGACGGAAAGCCTCTGTGTGGAGGTGCCACTCCGTCTGCAAAATCTTGTCCGGACGAGAAAGGCTGTCTGCAATGACGTTCAAGTGACCGGGTACGTGTCGTGCTCGGATCCGGCATTGATGAATCTGTGCCCAGGTGAAGAGAGACCACGTCTCCTGGAACATCAGTCGGGACTTCGTCCCCCCCAACTTGTTGATGTAGCTTACTACTGTCATGTTGTCCGATGCGATCATGAGAGACTTGCCGAACAGTTGAGGGCTCCAGTGGACGAGTGCCAGTTTCACTGCTGCCATTTCCAGCACATTGATGTGTTGTGTCCTCTGTTGTGGAGACCACCTGCCGGATATCTTTAATTCTCCCAGGTGGGCTCCCCAGCCCGTGAGTGATGCGTCGGAGAATAGGTTCTTGTCCGGCGTTGCCCAGCGGAGTGGAATTCCGGACATGACATTCTACCTGGACTGCCACCATTCCAGGAATTGATGCAGATACCGAGGAACTGGAACTCGGGGGTTGATAGCTGGAGCTCGCAGATACGGCTGCAGATGAAATTGTAGCGGGCGTAGTTGAAGCCGTCCGTACTGCGTCAGATCCTGAGTGGATGTCAGCAATCCCAACAGGCTTTGCCAAAGACGTAAGTGTTGTGATGGGGATGATAAAAATCTTCGGCTGACAAGCTGAATTTTTGTCCAACGGTCTTCTGGGGGCAGAACAATCCGCATCTGCGTGTCGAATACTGCCCCGATGTACTGTCGTCTCTGAGCGGGCTCGAGTTCCGACTTCGCTGGGTGTGGGATAAACCCGAGATACTTCAGGACTTGAATGACGAACTGTATCTGGGACTTGAGTACTGACTTCTCTGACCCCCAAACCAGGATGTCGTCGATATATGCCTCTATGTTGATGCCCCTTAGGTGAAAGAAGGCCAAGATTGGTGATGTGACTCTTGTAAAACACCAGGGGGCGATGGAGATGCCGAACGGTAGGACCTGCCACTCGAACCGTCTCCCGGCGATGATGAATCGGAGATACCGACGATGCCGCTGATGAATGGGGACATGAAGGTAGGCGTCCTGGAGGTCGATGGAGGCTAGCCAGTCCTCCGGTTGTAGGCGGGCCCGCAATGATGAAACTGATGTCATTTTGAAGTGTGGAGGTGGTGCCAGAGTGTCGTTGAGACGACGCAAATCTATAATCATGCGAAGCTGATCTGTGTCCTTCTTGGGAACGAGGAAGACCTGACTGTAAAATCCCAGGCTCTCCTCTTCCACGGGTAGTTCTCGGACAGCGCCCTTGTCCAATAACACCTGGACTGACTCCAATAATGTCTGCACATGTTCCGGACGAACTGGAAGGCGTGATGGTTTGGGTCTGGTGATGAGCTTGGGGTACTCTAGAAAAGTGAGGAAAACTCCATCTCTGAGTGATCTGGTGACCCACTTGTCGTCCGTAATAAGTTTCCAGTTCTGCCAGAAGATCTGTAGACGTCCGCCCACAACCGGATGACTGAGTTCTTGAAAATCGGGAAAGATGAAATGATGATGGATTAAAAGCTGAGGCTGGGAACCGTCAGTTCCGATGGTCGGGCTTTCCTCTGCCCCGATCGGAAGACTTTCCTCCTCTGGCACGAAACTGTCTTTTCCCGTAGGAACGAAAATTAGGCTGGCTGTCTTGCTTGGGTAGACTGCCTGAGTCCTGGCGGGAAGACTGTCCAGACCGTCCTCCTCTGGTGGACTTGCCTTGGCCCTTGCCCTTGCCTTTGCCTTTGCCTTTCCCGTGAACTAAGGCGCCGATGATGCGGGAAGTTTTCTCGTCATTGACGGCAGGCATGACCGTGGAAATGGCCTGATTGAAGAGATACTTGGATGACAGGGGTTGTTGTGCCAACTCGGTCTTTACTGATTCCAATACCTCGGACTTGGGATGTTTCAGGTATCCTGCACATCGGGCTTGTACCATCGTGGCATACGTAAAGGCCCCCGTCTCCATAACATCAGCGTTGGACTTGTTCATCGAGTCGACAAAAGCGCTGAGGAAATCCATCTTGGGCCGTGAGAAAGTCAGGGATCCGTCCTTATGTCTCACATCTGGGTCCTGGATCACCCTAGAGATAGCTGTAAGGAACCAGTCCGCGTAAGACGTGATTCTGTGTTGTGTCAGCATCATGTCTTCCACCGCACAGGCCTGCTTCTGTTGAAGTACCACTGCTGGCGTCTTAGAAAAGTTCAACAGTCTGTCCAGATCCGGATCGGACTTCGGCGGCTTGAACGGTAGAATGTCTCCGTGCAGCGTGTAAGTTTTATACGGTCCGGGTTTCTGGAAGGATGACGAAGTCTTCATTTGTCGATCCAGTGGCCTCGTACAAATTGGCCGCCGCCGGTGATGGTGCGCAGGTTGCTGCAGCATCCTCAGAAGGCTTGTTTAACCGTACAGAGATGCCGCTGTCAGTCTTCTCCGTTTCCGTGGGTGATCAAGAGACTGCCTCTCCTCGCCGTCTACCGGCCTGGGCATCTCCGGAACTAGAGTGTAGACTGCCGCTATCCTGGCCTTGAAAGGTAATACGTCCTTGTCCTCTATCTCCGCTTGTCGGTGAGAAGGAGAATCCCCGTGAGACGAGGATGCCGAGGAAACAGACCGCCGTGAATGATCCTCGTTGTTCGAATCTGATTCAGTGTCACTAGAAGACTGGGATCGTGTCGCCTCATGGACCTCCGGTGAAGGAACCACTGTAACGGCAGGAAGCTGTGTCGTCGAAGGATGACTGTGCTTCTTGCTCAGACTTGATTTTAAAGGTACTGCAGAACTAGCAGGCTGATCCCTGGATCTGGATCCGGAAGGGTGATCTACGGGTCCCTGTTCATGTCTGGACTTCCGTGTATCCCGATGCTCCGGATTACGGGGTTCCTGGTTCTCTGTAATCGTCGGAGAAGAACGACGGTGGTAGTCAGCAAACGTCCGTTCTTCGCAGTCCGTGCGGCGTGCGTGCTGACGGGAACCCAGGGAACGGCTTCTAATTCGTCGGGTATAACGTCGCTCCGGAGTAGGGTCTCTGCCGTAGTAATCCCGATGGTCTGGGTTAGGCGAAGGACTCTGACATCTGGGACGGTTTCTCTCCTGATGTCGACGTTCAGGATAAGAATCCCGAACATAAAGCGGTGTACGGCTCCGTCTACGGGCTCTGCGTACGATAGTCTCGGGTTGCTGTTCCGTTGTACGGGTCCGAGAGGTATCAGAAGCCGACTCACGGCGCTCTGGATGAGTCCGTTCTCTATGGGTCCGTGCCTTGCTAGAAGCGGACTCCCGGTGTTCTGGATAGGTCCGTTCTCCCAGAGTCCGTGACCTCTTAGGTGTAGTTTCACGGCGCTCTGGATAGGTCCGTGATGCCTTCCGCTCCGGGGTACGGCTCCGGGCTGTAGTCCCGTCCTGAGGTGCTTTAATGCTGGAATCCCGGTGCTCTGTATAGAGCCGTGACTTCCCGGAATCCCGGTGCTCCCTGTAGGTCCGTGGCTTCTCGGACTCCCAGCGTTCTGTATACGGCCGTGATGTCTCCGAGCTGTGGTCCCGGCGAGCTGCGTAAGGCCGTGCTGTGCTGGTGCCGGGCTCTGGTGATCGAGTCCGTGATCTAGGTTCCAGGGCTGTGTCTTTATCGGCCGTGCCGGTCTGTGCCTCCGGGGTACGGCTCTTGGATGGGTCCCGGTTTTCCACCGGGTCCCGGCTGGAAGACTTGTCTTTCTTGGGTCGTGGAGACTTGGATAGGCAGGAGCTGATATCCGAAGAGTGTCCCAGATCCGTAACTGTAACAGGGCTTCCCAGTAGACTCCGTGGGGCCGTTCTCCCTGGTGAACCTGAAGTAGACCGTGGGGCCGTGACTTGAGCCGAACTGGTCTGAACTTTAACTTGTGGCGATTCCATAGGTTGTGCGACTGTACCGCTGGGTTGTATATACGGGCTTGCAGTCGATAAAGGTGAGTCCTCGTTCAGCGCTAAGTCGTTGAAGAGGGCTTGATTAGCCTCTAGTTTCTCGGCTGGACCTTTCCTCTGGTCGCCTGCTGCCTTCAGGAGTTGACAGCGTCGTACTGCAGCATAGCTAATCCAGGTCACGTCGTCCCAGCCTGCACATTCTGCACATGTAACCCGCCTGTAGCAGATCTGTGCCCTGCATTTAAAACAGAATGAATGCGAATCTCTTACGGGCCAAAACTGACGACATGATTCACATCTCTTACTATTCTTGATAGTTTGGGTGACTACGTTAGCCATACTGACTTACGGGAGATGAAAAAAATAACCCTAGGGTGCGTCTAGAACAACCAAAAAGTTACTGTTTACAGGAGCTCTCTTCCAAACACGTCTTGCTACCAAGACTGCAAAGGAAAAAGAGGAAGGGCATGCGCGGAGAGCACGCCACCTAGCGGACGATCGACGAGACGATCAGGGGAGATAATTTCTTTGCAGGAGATCTCCAAAATAGAGGAATATTGGCACTAAGTGATAGCAGGTTGAGATTTGAGACACAAACAGAATGTTTACCACGAAGCATGTCTGGGCATGGTACCTTATTTGGCTACTGTTTCTCTATATTGTTTACAATATTGGACCACGTGCCTATGTATGTAATGATTTATTCTAATTTCAATGAGCGGCAATGAAATTTCAAAGTGGCCTCCAGGTGGTGTCACTAATGTGTATGTGGACGGAATGCAATCTGAAGTGACAAGATATTTAATTCCAATTTTAGAGTCCAGAAACAAAATTTCAAGTTAGCCACAGAGAATGCAGCAAATGTGTCATTTGGTACATGTATGTCAATACCAAATTTGGAAAGAATCACTTCAGCCGTCATTTATTGTCCGCAAAAAAATGTGAATGCGGGACTTGCACAATACACAGTTCCGGCATCGGCCGCTAGGATCGCCTTTGTCTTTATTTCCTTTTTATCTCACTTCTGTCGTCTGCTAGGCACAGCTGAGTTACGCTGATAAACAGCTTGTATCACAGACATGCCTGCTCTCCTTGTTCCCTCCGCTGATTCACATCGCCAAGTTCGCGCCTCTTGGCCGTAAGGGGGCGCTCTGCACAGGCCAACCACCAATGACCAATGGATATCAATCTTACGGACGAGTCTTGGCAATATGAGTTGTCTCCCTTTTCAAACGTTCATATGTCGTTAACGGCAAAACTAACAATAAACGGATGGCAAAACAGCTCCAATTACGTTAATTTCTGACTTGAACAGATTTTTGGATAACTTCCTCCATTGTTTAGTAAGGTTCGTCAACTGATTGCAAACATTTGTTCACTGATACCTTCAAATAATTAACAAAGAAATCCTGTAAATGTTGTTAATATCCCACTGATAAGACCACACTTTATCGTCATGAGTATATTAGAAGACCAAACTGCCTAGAATGGTAACATAAAAACACCGTTCAATTGTTTCAGATATTGAATTGAATGTTGACTGTTAATAAAGACAGGGAAAACTTCCTTTGAAAGATGCGGTTAGAGGGCGTGTCGCTGTCAAAATATTGGCATGGCTTCCATATTACGTGAGAGTAGTGATCTCACCATCATGAAGGCATCACGTAATTTCAATCACGTGAGGTAGTTAGCCACTCGTGGTTAATATGAGGAATCTGGTTATCTCCGAGCTATTACGGCAAGGCGATTGGGTAACCAGATAAAGTGCCACCTCACCAATGACATTTATGGTTTATCGAGAAAAAGCAGCTGACATGGAAATGGATGTGAACATAGCAACTACTGCGTGTTTGCTTTAAGGTATGTGGTTGATTTATATGATTTTAAGTTCAATACTTGGTATAATCATTAGTAACATGTCGTAGTTTATTCGATTGTGCCGCCATATTCGTTAGCAATGGTGAAAGGCAAACATGCCGAATATAAAACCGGCCCGCGGGATGATTGAAATACTATAAACGTTTCCGTTCCGGGTCGTTTATATTTTGGAAACATTCATGGAATTCAAGTAGGTAAGCAAACCCTATATCACGAGATATCCTGCAGGTAGTTGTCATTTGAACTCCGCTAAAGTCAATAAATACCGCGACGTCGGCATTAGCTGACAATGGGTTTAAATGTGTATTCATGCCAGCATGCTGTACAGGAGCTCCAACTGTTAGATCTCAGCAGGAATGGAGCTTTTAAAGTCACCCTGAAAGACCAGCTCAGTGCCTAGCAGACGATAGAAGTGGGATAAAACGGAAATAAAGACAAAGGCGATCCTAGCGACCGAGGCCGGAACCGTGTATTGTGCAAGTCCCGCATTGGCACCACCTATGAGCATATGTGAACAACACCCAATCCCAATCCACATCTAGTGTCAAGGTATCCAGATAACAGAATTTGGAATTCATTTGTTAACTCATTCTAATTTAATTGTCTAGAACAACTGGTGTATGTAGACGAAAAACAATCCCGAGTGACACCTTGTGGCATGTCAGCCATATACAAAAGTTGAAAGGAGTTCGTTAACTTATTCTGATTTTCTTATCCAAAAAGTTACAAAAAAAATTGGCAGAATGGACAGGGCAGACAGGCTCAATTCAGAATACCTACTGTCACCCCAAGACAAAAATTATTTTCATTCAGCCTAAGACTAAGCAAGATTGTCCACATGCAGTGATAATTATACTGGAATTTAGTCCATTTAACCAGGTAACAAATTTAGAGTGGTATTCCTAAACTAACACATACCACCAATCAGTGATGAAGATCTCTTCCTTTGCCATCTCCAAGGCTTCGGCCACTGCAGCGAAGTAGGCAGCACCATCTATGAACCTATGGGTGAAAAACATATCACCATCTATGAACCTGGGTGTAAAACATATCACCATCTATGAAACTGGGTGTAAAACATATCCCCAACTATGAACCTAGGGGTGTAAAACATATCACCATTTATGAATCTATTGGTGTAAAACATGTATGAGTTGTTCTGTAGAACTCCAGTGCACAAAGGCATATCTTCTAGTTTTAAAATAATCAGTTGGTCAATTCAAATTTTCCTTGTGGAGAAAATTCCAAAAACATTCAGCCAATCAGAGAGTTCCTGTGAATGTCCATACATTTCAAACTGTTTTAGTCCAGGATAATATTGTTCATGTTATAATGGAAGCTTCAGAACACCAGTGGGATGGGGTGGGATGGGGGGGAACTTGCATTATGAGCAGTACATAAATACATTATTTCACTGGGACTAAAGTTACCTACCATCTTGCATAGCTCTCCGGCCTGGGAGGTACAAAGCAGCCAAATCGGTTTCCTGTTGTGAAGTCTTTCGCTGTTGAGTCGGCCACTTTTTCTAGATGATCCTTCCACTCTCTAGCCTTACGATGAGTCCAGCATTTCAACAGGAGATGCCTATACAAAAAATTGCCCAGTTATGTCATACAAAAATAGCCTGATTGTTGGGATTCAAATCCATGTTTGGTATAAATCAGTGAAGTTTGGTGATAGTCCAATAGAGATAAATGTGTAGCACTACCACCAAACTCTTAACTAAAAACTAGGCCGCAATTAACAATACATGTATATTCAACAGGGTTGTGGTCAATTGTCAGATTCAAGCATGATGTATATATGGAAGAAATAGTTTAGAACTCATCATGAGACAGAAGTGTAGCTATGCTATCAGAATACTGTGGGAAGAGCCGGTCAAAGTCAGTGATCCTTGATAAAATGACAGAATGGCCTGTCCTTATCTCGATCACAACACCCAAACACTCAGCAAGCCATTTCACTTAGAAGTGAACAATTTCACATCTATCTCTGTTGTGAATCCCATTGATTTATACACCGTCATGTCTGCTGCAATTACAGGTGCCATCTGAAAAACAGGATGTGAGGTGAGAAGAATTGAATGACTACCTGGAGAGATTAGTAATGGACAGTCCATGTCTAGCTCCTGTATCTTCTAATCCACACTCCACATGGAAGACATGGTCCATCAACATCACATCACAGACCCTCCCGGTGTCTGGATCAAGGTAAGTAATAAAGGAGTCTTTTATCAGCAACCACCTGAAGGAAGATATACAATATAATAAGTTATATAATATTATTACTGGGGCGAAAAAAAAAACTATCATGCAACAGATTATACTGTTGGGATGTGTCTTGACATTACCTGTCACAACTGCTCACCCAACACTGAAGGGATCTGGATGATAACTAGACTATTTGTGGTGCAAATCTGATAAATGACCAAGAACAAATGGGACAGGATCATTTATTTTCTGTATGATCCTGATCAGTAATTAACCATCATGTTGTAAGATATGCCAGAAAAATATAAGAATAAAATACTGAGATGAACAAACATGGACTGAGATGGACTAAAGAGCTTCAGCCCAAGGATTACGATGTACCTCTTACTCCAGCGTCCACACAGGTGGATCTGCTGACAACAGTCAGAGCAACCAGCATTAATCCGACGTCCACCTGAACATTTCTTGACCATGGCCTCCCAGCCCTTAATACCCAGCTGTTTGACAAACGATAGGTGACTGACACCGAAAAACTTCACCTGAATAATAAGAAATGCATAACTGATTTCACTGTTCAAAATATAATATACAATTGATTTAATTATTATGTTATACAATCAGTCTACCCAAAAGGACTCAAGTGATAGTTATTGGAGGGGGGGGGGAGGGGGGGTTTAATTTCACACTTCAAAAATATTTCATTTATATGGTGACAGCCTGTTGAAGTGGTGGAGGAAGCTAGAGTATCCAGATAGAACCAATGCCCATCAGCAAGTAACTGGCACACTTTCACACATCACCAGCAGGGCTCGACCCCGTGCCAGTTGAGTGGTGTGAGGCTATAGCGATCACCAGCGAAGTGCTTTAGACAACTAAGCCACCTTCAAGTGATGGGAGAATACAGAGGATATTGTTTGGTTACACTTGAATATCACAAATAGTTTTTCAGAGAAATAAGATTCTGTGATTTTCCTCACTCAATGAAATGAGATTTCACAGCAGTAAAAAACATTTTGTTAAATTTAACTGCAGTGAATTTTCATGATGATGTCAGGCTTGTGCGTGGTACTAGTTCCCGTATTTCCCCCGAGATGTTTGGTGAACATTTTGTCAGGTGTGTCTGTTATGGTTAAAAACAAGGCACACACATACAACATTGTGAAATTTTTTGTAAATGAACCTCCAAAACCTCTTCCAAAATGATGGAAATAAAGCATAAAATTGCAAAATTACACACTCCTTCCACAAGTGATGGCGAGAGTGCTTTGTCACACACTCTGCATGTTTGATACAATGTAGTGACTGGCTTTACACACTTCATTCACAAATCCTATTTGGGTCATAATGGATTAGTCTGATTGGATGTTACCGTGGTTACATACCGACAGAGTAATGAGTTGTAATTATCATACTATGAGAGTGTTGAGATTACGGTTTAGTTATTGAGTTGAAGATGGAGACCAGGGTAATCCTCCAAACAGAGTTGTCTCCCATTATGCCACATAAACACTCCTGCCATCATTCAATTCATATGTAGCCCAGTACCAAAGCATCATTTCACAAATTCTAGATTTTTCAGATATGAATGTGCCTGAGCATTTGATTCCGAAAAAGAAACAGTGCTGATTGTTTTCAAAGAAATGATCGTTATCCTTGATGTGGTGTTGTCGTTGTTGTTGTAAAAAGGTGAAACGTTATTCAATAATTCACTGATCATTTTTTTTTTGTCCACAAAATCTTCCAAATGTGCTGCAGTTGATCAATTCTGCTTCATTCAAGTTGCTGCGATACAGGACACTTCTGATAATCTCACACTTTATTCTCCTTTCAAGGCTACATGACTCGGTGAAGTACGTCATACTGTGCCGAGAATGCCAGGGCATTTTTCCACCCTCGGTAAGTGACCGAAGGCAGCGAGGTTCAACATGGCAGAAGGAGAGACAACCCTGTTTGGAGGTTGAACAAGGATAAAATATTACCGTCTCATGATGGTTCTTGTAGTAGTTACACTTTAACATGGTGTTCAGGTAACCTTCCAGTTGTTTCTGCATAAAACAAACAGTGTAATTGTATTTATACAAACAATGAACAAAGCCTAAAACTATATATTACAGACCCAATCAAACTATATATTACAGACCCAATCAAACTATATATAACAGACCCAATCAATGTAAACATGGTAAACCCAGTCATCAGAAACTGAAACACAAATTAACACCCTTGTGGCAACTGTCTAATTTCTTTGAACAATAAGAGCAAAACTTGGTTTCAATTTTTGCCTGAACATCTGACCACATTTGATGGAATATGTGATCTCATGCATGACATTGGGACTTGTGGCAAAGTAAAAGTTCAATTAAAATCTAGAATTGACTCGATAAAAGTAAAACTGGGACAAGAATTACATCAAGTTCCAAAACAATCAAGTGAAAACTGGAGGATTAATGTCATTGATGAGAAAAGCTAACAGATAAACAGAAACTAATATTAGGTTCCGTGAAATAATTGTATGGGAACCTTTTTTTTTAAATGTCACAAAATGTTGTTTAAATTGTTGTTTTCATTTGCCATTTGTCTTTTATAAAATTGTGATCATTGTTCAAGCATGGTGAATTGGCTGTATACATGTAGGTATTTGAAGAATTAAAGTATATTTACTTCACAGAGGTTCGTAAGTGATTCTGTCAACATGCATAGTTAAAAATTGAACTCAATGTGGAGTCACGAGTCTTGTCGTATAGCTTGACAGTGTGCCGTGCACACTTTGCAGTGCAGAATTGAAATGTTCTGATTATCGTTAGTTACTGGGTCAAAGTCAACACTGAACAACCAATTTCTAACTGTTTTTAGGAAACCAATTCCCCCCTTTCGTTTCGTGGCTTAACATGAGTCCAACACAACGAGCAACAGAATTGTACTATAAATGGATGTGAAACTTCGACATTTCACACAATGTTGACTGCATGTTCAGCATGCATGCGTCAGACCAGGGAGATTCTTGGGAGATCATAAACTGATGACGCGCACAAAACAAGCTAGCACTTTCATTGGTTCACATACGATTGAGGAAACCTCGACAGCACGACGTTCCCAACAACAATGTTCTTGATCTCATCCTGAAGGTTTCTCTGATGTTAACGATATATTCTCTGATTTTATACTCATTGGAATACCTTTTTCGGTCAGTATGAAACAAATATAGTGAGTAAAGAAACTACCATAAGCACACCATGTTTATTCGGAGCATAATAGTGGGAAACGATAAATCACTTCCGTGTTTTTTCCTTGACGGAAGTGACACGGTAACAGAGCGATCATTACCGTGACATATTCTGGCCTGCATAAATAGCAAAGGCATATCCTCTAATCATAAGAAACATGTGTACCAACCTATACATTCATCAAGAGATATCTGGCAAATTCAGCAAATTTTCTATGTACACTTTTGCAAAACAAAAATCCTTATAATCCTCAATAATTTGGACATAAATAGCACAGGTACATCCTCTAATCATAAGAAAAATATGTGTACCAAATTTCATAATCATCCATTGACAGCTGACAACAGCAACTTCCTATGAACAGGTTTACATGAAGATTTTGCTAAACAAAAAACCTCATAATTTGCAATAATTTGAACAAAAATTTCTATTTCATCTCATAAATAGCACATCCTCTAATCATAAGAAACAGGTGTATCAACTGCAGCAAATTTTCTATGTACAGGTGAACATGTGCACTTTTGCTAATAAAAAAAAAACAACTAAATCATCACCTAAAATTCCCTGAGGTAGTGCCATAACTAAATAGTGGAATACCCACCTGCCATACTTTTTTTTTTTAATTCTGAATTTTTGTTGATTTTTTTTTAATTTGTTAAACCAAAAACCTTCTCATTTCCAGGGTGGGGACGCAGACACCGATGATGACATCATCTTCTCCTCACTCACAATATCTCCCCTTACTTCGTATACGGCGAGATAAAAATGACAACATTTCAACATCAACATTTTCATTATACATGAGATGTACCATTCTTTTGGGGACATCCTCCTCTCTGACCAATGCCTCTATATGGGTTGGGAACTTGGACACCTCTTTCTTGTCACCTCTGATACTCCGTCTCATCTGGCGATGTCTGAAATCAGTGAAAGCTGCCATCATTAATACATGTACATTCTGGTAACATGATCATACTGCAGTCATATATTGTTGGGAAGCATGATCAGTCCAATCAATAGTTTTTGGTTTTCAATACTTTGATGCAGTAAAACTAAACTAGGCTGAATAAGATGAATCTCTAGATTCACAGGATTGTGGAACTTTTTTAAATACAAGATAATGAGGAAGGGAGGCTTGATAATAAGGAAGGGAGGCTTGATAATAAGGAAGGGAGGCTTGATAATAAGGAAGGGAGGTTTTTTCTAACAGTCCATTTTCTTTTATTCAGTTCACATATACCAAATATACAGCGAGGGTGGGTGGGTGAGTAAGATTTAATGTTGCTTTCAACATTTTTTCAGTCATATCACGACGGTGCCTACATGTGCCAGAACACGAGAGTGTCCATAGTTCCCATTATCCTGGACACTGATCAGTCCAGCCAGTACAGCACCTGATCACCCATCCAAGTATTGACCGAGCTGAACGTTGCTTAACTTCAGTGATCTGACGAGAACCGGTGTGCCCAACGCTATACGCTGTACCCCAAATAAACAAGTATGAATGTATCCACCATTTTCTGGCAAACAGATGCAGTTTAATACGATTTGCATGAAATAAGATTTTTCTTTGAGCTGCTTGAACAATCACCCTTTTATAGTTACAGTAAATTTTAAATATAGTCGTTATACATTTATACAGGGAACATGGCAAACACAAGCTCTGTGGGACTTTTACAACCAACTTCTAATAACAATAAAACCATAAAAATACATAATAAAACATTTTGCATAGAAAAAATTACCCAGCAGTGTTCGTGAGTGAAGCTAAAAAGTTATTTTATTCACCCTAATGGATGAAACTATTGATAAACATAGTACAGCTGACATTATTGGACAAATTTGTACTGCACTCACCATCAGGCTCATAATTATGTCAGATACGTCTTACATATACATGTATTGAAATTTGAGAATCCATGCTGTTGTATTGATTATTGCATGTGTGATCTAATTTACTTTATAATATCTGAATACTGATAGACTGATCGAAAAGATTCATTTCTGACAAATGATGGACACATGTAAAGCAAGGGCAGCAAATCAGCATGAGAATTGACTGCGTGTCATAAACATGTACGTCTCTGAATAAGAATTCAAAGTACATGTATATCTTATTCTGGGGTGGAGAAAATATTGATCATGTTTATGAGCTGTATGTAGAATTTGAAGCTGGGTCAAAGCTCTTGACAGTGAAAACCATTCCCATGATTCCGGAGGGTATAAAATTGTCTTGTGAATGAGTGAGCGAGTGAATGAGTGAGCGAGTGAATAGGAGTTAACATTGCTTTTAATAATATTACAGACATGTCGCGACGAACCAACTAAGCACCACCCAGCCAAGTTGAGTTCCTGTGGCTTCGAAGAAGAAATGTCTGAAGCAACATGGAACCAGATACTTACCATCCACCCTATAATATACTGAGGCACAAGACAGACAGGGGGCTTAAGCTTGGTGTACATAAGGGCTAGCCCCTGAGCTAACGGCCTCAATTTCCTGTTGACTCAGGCAATAGCTCCTGTGTGCAGGCCGTTTTTAGTGAGGTTTTTGCCTCGCGAGGCTGGGAGAAGAATATCACACTTGTTTGATAACTCTGCCTCGCGAGGCGAAATCCTGTGTGCGACGAACGTAAGCTAACAGCTAGCTCAGCTGTTTTATTTGACCGGCCAATGAAACGCATCATATTTTCTCGTGATTTATAAAGTATGACTCTTCAAAATGGCAATTGTTACGTGAGCCCACTCAGTTTAAAGATCACATGATCTCGAAGATGATGTTCCGCGGGAACTCAAATCAATGCTATGAACATTTTTCCAACCATGTGCGCTGAAACCAAGCGGGAACTAGCCCCTGAGCTATCAGGAAATTGAGGCCATTTGCTCAGGGGATAGCTCTCATGTGCACAGAGCTTTACATTGGTGCAATAAAGAACCTGCTAAACTGTCAGAGTAACACCCTCTGACTTCATTGCGTGAGAACTTTGGCGCGCAGTCTTTATCAATTCTGATCCACAGAGGAGGCATGCCTCTGTTTATGTATACGAGAGATCCTGAAGGATCTTGGCGCCCACCATTGTCCGATAATTGTAAGCTAATGAGAAGAGGATCTTTTTGTCCATTGTTACTAAGAACAAAGGACTGATTTGTAATTTTGTTTACAGAATTTTGAATCTGATCGAAAGAGGGACACTGGAAAACACCAAGATATAATCTTTCTAAGTTTCAGGAGTTTCAAGATTTCTAGAAACTGTTCTTATGTCAGTTGTTATAGTACAAGAGAAATGAGCAAAGTTAGCCTGAAAGTGAATGTACATGTACGGAGGATCCTTCGTCTTCGTTTTGTAGTATTTTTTTTTTTTTTTTTTTTTTTGCGCGCGTCATCATTGGGTACTGGAAGCGAAGACAAATCTCTTTGACACTTTGGCATGAGCTATGAAACATACCTAAGATTTTATAATTAGGAGTGAATGCTAATTCTGTTCTGTTTACTGGGCTAGTTTGAGATATCTCTTTAAGATACCATGCTCGAAAATAGTAAGATGGTACAATACTTAATACTGAAAGGATCAGGTCCGCGCAGTAATGTTGAAACTTTGAAAGTGTCTGAATCTTGATTAATTATCTCCCTTGGATCGAGTCTACAGTGGTCAAGTTGTGACGTTGTGTCACAAGAGTGACGGCCCTTCATGTAGCCGACCCGCCGGCAGACGAAAGGGTGGGGCAGTTCACTTGCAACTGCATGGACTAAAGAAAACTGATTTAAAATTTGAAGAAATACATTTTAATTCCGAATTATTTGAACTTCTTGATATGGAAGGTGAAGGTATGGATAATCTCTTTAGTCAATATATAGAATATGCCCCACCGTTTGATCCGCCGACTCTTGTGATGCAACGTCACAACTCGGGAATACCGTATTAATTTGAAGCGTAACTTGGATTTTCGAATCGGACCAAAAAATTATCTTGCACAACTAGGCCCCAGTGGAACATCATCATGTGTACCAAATTTCAGAAAGATCCATGAAATATTTCCTGAGAATTCAGGATAACAATATTTCAAGAGGAAATTCAAGATGGCCACCTGGCAGCCATATTGGATTTTCGAATCGGACCAAAAAAGGTATCTTGCACAACTGGGCCACAAGGAGAACCTGTGTACCAAATTTGAGGAAGATCCATGAAGTGCTTCTTGAGAAATCACGATAAAGTTTCATTGGGAAATCCAAGATGGGTGCCTGGTGGCCATATTGGATTTTTGAATCGGACCAAAAAAGGTATTTTGCACAACTAGACCCCAAGGAGAACGTATGTATCAAATTTGAGAAAGATCCCTTCAGTACTTCCTGAGAAATCACGATAACAAAGTTGCATGGGAAAATCCAAGATGGCCACCATTGGATTTTTGAATTGGACCAGAAAAGGTATCTTGCACAACCAGAAGACAAGGGGAACCTGTGTACCAAATTTGACAAAGATCCAGGACGCAGTTCCTGAGAAATCGCAATAACAAAATTTTGTGGGGAAATCCAAGATGGCCGCCTGATGGACATATTGGATTTTGGAATCGGACCAGAAAAGGCATCTTGCACAGCTGGACTACAAGGGTTTTGTGTACCAAATTTAAGAAAGATCCATGCAGTACTTCCTGAGAAATGACGATAAAGTTTCATGGGGAATCCAAGATGGCTGCCTGGTGGCCATATTGGATTTTCGAATCGGATCAGGAAATGTATCTTGCGCAAGTAGACCCCAAGGGGAACCTGTGTACCAAATTTGAGGAAGATCCAGAAAGTAGTTCCTGAGAAATGACGATAACAATGTTTCATGGGGAAATCCAAGATGGCTGTGTGGTGGCCATATTGGATTTTCGAATCGGACAAGAAAAGGTATCTTGCACAACTAGACACCAAGGGGAACCTGTGTACCAAATTTGAGAAAGATCCATGCAGCAGTTCCTGAGAAATCGTGATAGCAAGTTTTCATGGGGGAAATCCAAGATGGCCGCCTGGTGGCCACATTGGATATCGAATCGGACAAGGTATCTTGCACAACTAGACCCCAAGGGGAACCTGTGTACCAAATTTGAGAAAGATCCATGCAGTAGTTCCTGAGAAATCGCGATAACAAGGTTTCATGGGGAAATCCAAGATGGCCGCCTGTTGGCCATATTGGATTTTCGATTCGGATCGAAAAAGGGTATCTTGCACAACTAGACCCTAAGGGGAACTTGTGTACCAAATTCGAGAAAGATCCATGCAGTACTTCCTGAGAAATGACGATAAAGTTTCATGGGGAAATCCAAGATGGCTGCTTGGTGGCCATATTGATTTGGCTTGGTGGCCATATTGGATTTTCGAATCGGACCAGAAAAGGTATCTTGCACAACTAGACCCCAATGGGAACCTGTGTACCAAATTTGAGAAAGATCCATGCAGTACTTCCTGAGAAATGACGATAATGTTTCATGGGGAAATCCAAGATGGCTGCCTGGTGGCCATATTGGATTTTTGAATCGGACCAGAAAAGGTCCAAATTTGAAAAAGATCCATCAAGTAGTTCCTGAGAAATCGCGATAACAGGGTTTCATGGGGAAATCCAAGATGGCCGTCTGGTGGCCATATTGGATTTTCGATTCGGACCGAAAAAGGTGTCTTGCACAACTAGACCCCAAGTGGAACCTGTGAACCAAATTTGAGAAAGATCCATGCAGTAGTTTCTGAGAAATCGCGATAACAATAATTGTTTACGGACGGACTGATGGACGGATGACGGACCACGGACGAAAAGTGATTTGAACAGCCCACCATCTGGTGATGGTGGGCTAATGAGAGAGGGGGGGGGGGGGGGATTTGGCTTAATATCACACTCAAGTTTGTTTCAGTTCACTCATATAGTGACAGTCAGTTTGGTTGGTGGAGGAAGCCGGAGTACCTGGAGAGAACCGCCGCCCTTGGGCAAGTAACTGACAAACTCCCACACATGAACCCGCTGGGCTCGAACCCTTGCCGGTTCAGAGGTGATGTGAGGCTAGCAGTCACCAGCGAAACGCCTTAGATCACTCGGCCACCGAGGGCCCGTATACGAGAGAGATAGAACATGTATACAGTATATCTGATGTAAGAATGATCTTGGGTGCTCAACCATTTGATAACAGGATACATTACAAGCTCTTCCCTGCCAAGCCCATCTCGCTTCGTTTGGTAACTGAGGAGGCTGAATGGCCAAGAGTCATACAAACAAAATATGTGTACTGTGTTTCAAAGCTCACGCAATAAGATGGTATAGAAGTTGCTGACAGCTAGTAGGAGGTGCATGAAGATGTAAATTTGGGAGTGACTGAATTCAAATAGGGTGATTAAAACATTGAAGGATTTAACATAACTAATTGTGAAATAGAGATCCTGCAAAACACAACGATAGTGATGTGCACATAGATACATGTAGATGCAAACTGAAACTGGAACATCGGGTCAAGCATAACGCAGTCACCAGTATATACAACTCCAAAATACCAACCCTTACAATTCAATGGGAATCAGTGGAGGATGACGAAAATTTACTACCTGGATAAAAACTCCCTTATTGAACGCCTTCTTGAAAAGTATCACGAGGCAAACATAAATTACCAGAGAAACCAAATAAATATAATGTTTATTAACATACATCAATATTACAAGTACATAATTGGATATATGGGGCAAAGTTTGTCTCCAGTAATTGTTCCACAATATGATCAACCTTCCGTTGCCAACGTTTTGATTGGCAAGATAATATAAAATTGAATCCCCTTCAGATTCATGACAAATTGCAGAAAGCATCGTCATGGTACCTATGTTTGATCATTCCATGAACTTCTCATTCCAATATCATTGATCACCCTAATTACATTGTACCTCTGGTTGAGGAATTGCTGCTACAGTGATTGAGATAGTATTAACATTATACCCTCAGTGTAAACCCCTCTCCCCCTCCCTCCACCAGATACAGGAAATGATATGTATGACAAGAGTATGAACATGACATGTACATGTATCTAGGTCAGAGTATATATACAGAGCAGATGTTTTTTGTTAATTCAATCATACTCTCACTGTTTTGACGGAGAACCACAGCTACAAAACACAGGAAGGAAGCAATCAGAGATTGCTCAATTGTATGCCCCCCCCTTCCACTTTAATCCGACACTGCCCCGCCATTGTTCTGTTCTTTATTGGTTGGTGGAGGCCTAATTTGGATAATTATAAATCTGTTTCAGTCACTTTTTTGCCATGCCTCACATAATACATATTCCAAGTATCAAGCAACAGGTGATAATACGATGCTTCGATGCAAGCTGGTCGCCAGGGCTTTCGCCAAATCCGAAAATGTGACCTGGTCATGAGACCTACATTCCTTGGGAGTATATTGTGGTGAAATTATGAAGCGATCAGTGAACTTTGAATTTTGCACCCAATTCACTGTTTTGGGGGCAATTTCATACTTTAGGACCTATGTTGTTTGCTTTGGAATGTAGAATAACATATAATATAGCCATTTTCCTGGTTCAAATCGGTTATGGACCGAGATCCAGCTTGGACAAATAAATATATCCCATTCACTTAGGTTTAAACAAAGGGCCATAACTCTTGAAAATATAACCGAAAACAGAGAACTTCACGCTGCACCTCTATGGGTCACTGACCACATATCATGCAAATTTCGTACTTGTTCATACAATACAATATTAACCGAGATCGAGCCCTACAAATCCCAATTCACAAAGATTTGAAGAAAAAAGGGCCATAACTCTTGAAAATATAAGCGAAATGTGGAGAAACTTCACGCTGCACAACTACAGGGCACTGACCACATATCCTGAAAATTTCATAATTGTCCATACAATATTAACCGAGATCCAGCCCGGACAAGTTCCAATTCACAAAGATTTGAAGAAAAAAGGGCCATAACTCTTGAAAATATATGCGAAACGCGGAGAAACTTCACGCTGCACAACTACAGGGCACTGACCACACATCCTGCAAGTTTCATAATTGTCCATACAATATTAACCGAGATCCAGCCCGGACAAGTCCCAATTCACGGAGAAATCAGGAACAAAGGGCCATAACTCTTGAAAATATAAGCGAAACGTGGAGAAACTTTACGCTGCACAACTGTGGGTCAATGACCACATATCATGCAAATTTCATACTTGTCCATACAATATTAACCAAGATCCAGCCCGGACAAGTCCCATTCACAGAGATTTCAGAAAAAGGGCCATAACTCTTGAAAATCATACCGGAACTCGGAAAAAACTCTACGCTGCACAACTATGAGCCACTGGCCACATTCCATGCAAGTTTCAATCCTGTCTATCAAATATTAACCGAGATATTGCCCGGACAAGAAATTCGGACGAACAGACGGATGGACAGACGGACGGACGGACAGACGGACGGACAAAGCGATCGCTATATGCCCCCCCTCTAGTTAGAGGGGGGGCATAATAAAGCTATGGAATGTGTGCACTATGATCATCATGAAACAGATGGATAAACCTCAAACTGGTTAGATTTGTGTCTCGAGTGGGGGATAATGCCTGAAGCAAACAGCTTATAAACAGGCTGCCTTACATTATAAACAACATAAACTACTCAAGCATGTCAAGGGTTGAAATGTTAAAAAGTAAAACAATTCTCAGCTCCCAACAGTAGCCTGGACATGCTATGCCACAGAATAATAATGTTGCTTTTGTGTTTGTAATGTTGCATCAATATGGAGAAAAAAAATTCTATTACATGGAGGCCTCATTAGCTGAATTTGTGTCCAATTAGTAATGCTTTAATTAATCTGTCAGCCATTTCCTGGATTCAGTTTGAAGGTTTTGAGCAAGACTCAATTAACTGTGAAATCTTTTTTGGCTACCTGTCACTTGAGACAGGTAACTTATTTTTCTACTGGTCTCATGCAAAATGTGCCTGTTAATTTCACAAGCTCAAATTGAGCTCAAATTGAATTCTCAAATTCAGTTTCCCTAAAATGGTGGTCTCTTAATTGAGTTTTCCCTCATCTGGACGAAATTGGGTAAATCGTAAACTTTGTTTAGGACCGGGTACTGACCCTAAAAGACGACTTCATGAATCCTTGAAGCTGTTTTTTTTAAAGTGGTAGTTGAGAAGGTGAATAGCACAGAAATAACTGTAGATGTACATGTATATAATATTGATGAGATTAATAATATATACCCTTCCTTTTATTAAAAAGACTTACATGTACAATGTGATACTTAGTATATCTCACCAATATAGGATATTCTATCATTGACACTGATGAATCATTGAGATACCAACAATGAAGAATATAGTAGATCTTTGTTATTTATGTGTTGACCCCTTTCCACCCCAGATGTGATCTATTTTGGTCCAGATTCTCACTGGTATACAAGATATCAGAAGAAATATCAAAGGTAAAGACATGTACATGTAGCCCTGACTTTAATAAAGCCTTGTTTACTGTGTATATCCACTTGTACTCTCTCTATCACCATGCCAAATGCATGAGGTGTTATCTTTTTATCACATTCAAATTCTAAAAGCTATATCTGTTTCAACTTCAGTCATATCTGAGTGTCAGATATGTACATGTTTTCGACATCCCAGCATCAAACATAATACAGCCACTTTGTTCACATACAAATCATGATTAACGAGACTACATCAACATGACTAAATGTTAAAACCACATGCTATTCATGACAAGGTCAGCCGGGAATATTGCTCAAAAGTTTCACAGAATGACTTGTTACACATCAATCGATTTCTCATAGTTTAACCCTTGATTATCAAAATCTAAACTGTAAAAGATAACATCTTGAAAAAGTATAGGTATATGCGGTGCTCTGCAAAATGTACTTTATATGGCATTGTTCTGTAGTAGGTTTGTTAGTGTTCTGTAATAGGTATGGCAGTGTTCTGTGATAGTAATGTTCTGTAATATGTATGGCAGTGTTCTGTAATACGTATGGCAGTGTTCTGTAATATGTATGGCAGTGTTCTGTAATATGTATGGCAGTGTTCTTTTAATACATATGGCAGTGTTCTAATATGTATGGCAGTGTTCTGTAATATGTATGGCAGTGTTTTTTTAATAGATATGGCAGTGTTCTGTAATAGGTATGGCAGTGTTCTGTAATATGTATGGCAGTGTTCTGTAATATGTATGGCAGTGTTCTGTAATAGGTATGGCAGTGTTCTGTAATATGTATGGCAGTGTTCTGTAATATGTATGGCAGTGTTTTTTTAATAGATATGGCAGTGTTCTGTAAAAGGTATAGCAGTGTTCTGTAATAGGTATGGCAGTGTTCTGTAATATGTATGGCAGTGTTTTTTTAATAGGTATGGCAGTGTTCTGTAAAAGGTATAGCAGTGTGACTGTTTTGTAATAGGTATGGCAGTGTTCTGTAATATGTATGGCAGTGTTTTTCTAATAGGTATGGCAGTGTTCTGTAAAAGGTATATAGCAGTGTTCTGTAATAGGTATGGCAGTGTTCTGTAATATGTATGGCAGTGTTTTCTTAATAGGCATGGCAGTGTTATTTACATATCACATATTTACATGAATAACATTTCAGTTTTTATGGGGTACATGTACAAAGTAAATGCAACTTCTTACGATTGAAAGAAAAAATGAAATGTGGAGAAATTGTGATAAAATATTTACAGTGATTTCTAAAAGACAGAGTGAAACAGAGTGAGTCACCTTGGGGTATATGTATAAATATTTGATAAAAGACCACTATTATAGTAATGAATAACTCCAGGGAAACCGGTGAATCAATCAAAGTATGACAACACATGCAGTGATACATGCATACATGTGAATGCCAACATGATAAAACAATCAGATTTTCCCAGACATGCCCCAAAGCTAACTGGAATAACTGAGCAGTTTATCTGTCATACAGTCTACAATATATTAGACTTTGTGTACATGTATATACTGTCCATCACACAAAATGTGCAGGATCTTTTCCATTCACTGTAATCTAAATTTGCTTGTAATTTTACAGTTCAAAAGGTAAAAGGAATCTAAACTCTTAAAGGGTATCTACCAGCATACCCAGTACTACATGTGTGAAAAAATTCAACTGAACAGAGTATTTAGAATCAATTATCAATCTTGGGACTACAGGATGGCCATTAAGGTCCAGTTATGCACATCTGTTGTTCATTAATCCCACAAGTGCTGGTGACAGAGAAATGTGGTTAAATATCATCTGACATGATCGTGGCCCTTAATTTTCAAGTTAAGTCCTTAGTGAACCGAGTGTGTTGTTGTTACAGTATATTTCGGAAAATGATGAAAAGCGTATGCCTGATGATAATCACATTTCAGATGTGGTGCAGTTACTTCCTGGAAGTGAGTAAATGTTAATACCGAGTGTGCAAGCATGACATATGACTACATGAGATTGATCTAATCAAAACCCCTCGGCTTTCCCCAAGTGATTGAGACCCATGTGTAGTGTGACTTTGGGAAGAGATAGTTCTATGTGGGATGATCAAGATATACCGGTAGTTGGTTACATTCAGGTATATAGGACAGAAATAGAAAACTTATATATCTGTAAAGGGGCATAACTCTGTAAAATATGGGCCGAGGGGAGCCACTTTCGATAGGCATCTGACTTAGCACTCTGCAAAACAAGAACCGAGACGAATAAGCTGTACCGAACACGGATCTGCAGACATAACTTGTACATTAAGCTACAGATAACAAAATCGGAGACTGTTACATCCGAAAGGGGCATAACTCCATAAGCTGAGGCGAGTAATCCTTTGTTGGCTTGTAGAATACAACAATATAAATAAGTTTCCAAAATACAGTAGCTATACGCACACAGTTCTGCAGACACAGTTGGTAAGATTCAGGCATATAGGACAGAAATAGAAATTAAAATATCTGTAAATGGGCATAACGCTGTAAAATATGGGCCGAAGGGAGCCACTTTCAATAGGCGTCTGACTTAGCACTACTGTAAAATAAGAACCGAGACGAATAAGCTGTACCGAAAACAGATCTCCAGATATAACTTGTACACTCAAGTACAGATAACAAAATCGGAGATTATTACATCCAAAAGGGGCATAACTCCATAAGCTGAGGCGAGTAATCCTTTGTTGGCTTGTAGAATACAACAATATAAATAAGTTTCCAAAATATAGTAGCTATACCGAACACAGTTCTGCAGATACAGTTGGTAAGATTCATGCATATAGGACAGAAATAGAAATTAAAATATCTGTAATTGGGCATAACTCTGTAAAATATGACCCGAGGGGAGCCACTTTCGATAGGCGTCTGACTTAGCACTCTGTGAAATAAGAACTGAGATGAATAAGCTGTACCAAACACGGATCTGCAGATATAACTTGTACATTCAGCTACAAATAACAAAATTGCAGATTATTACATCCAAAAGGGGTATAACTCCATAAGCCGAGGCGAGTAAGACTTTGTTGGCTTGTAGAATACAACAAAGTAAGACTTTGTTGGCTTGTAGAATACAACAATATAAATAAGTTTCCTAAATATAGTAGTTATACCGAACACAGTTCTGCAGATATAGCTGGTTACATTCAGGCATATAGGACGGAAATAGAAATTCATATATCTGTAAAGGGGCATAACTCTGTAAAATATGGGCCGAGGGGGAGCCACTTTCGATAGGCGTCTGACTTAGCACTAGATAAATAAGTGTTGAAAATTTGGTGATTGTGTCTCAAGCGGTTTTGCCTAAAATGCGGTAACAGACGGACGGATGGACGGACGGACGTACATGTCGATGACAATACCCCCGAGGCCAAAATGGGCGAGGGGTACAAAAAAAGCGGAAAGCTTTTTCAAGGCTTTGTCAATTTTGGTCAGACTGTAAATTATACACAATATGGAATAAGCTCCTGCAAAATGCAGAAATAGAAAGGTCATCATACAAATATTGATGTAGGTGATTAATTTATAACAAACAATTTTCCAAATTTAGCATTATGTACCAATCATTGAAGATAAATTTGAGAACTTGCGAAACTGTTAAAAATCCATTGGCAACTGTATGGTTAAAAATTAATCGCCTATGCCAATCTTTGTATGGTGAGCTTTCTATTTCTGTATTTTTCAGGAGCTTATTACCTATTGTGTATAATTTACACTGACCAAAAGTGACACAGCTTGATAGTAAAGTTTTCACAAGTTTTGTTATCCTGTTTCATGCTTACACTCTCAGTATTTAACATTTACACAAGTCCAGAAACTAATTGTACTGCACATGCAGTAACATTATCCTCAGACATAAACGTTTCAGCATTTTCTAAAATACACTGTAACAACCCTTGGTTCACTGAGCCCTCTTAATCTGGTTACGATTCTAAGATAGCGCAATAACATTCTGGATACTTTTTACTGCAATCACCTGATATTCTCACCAAACTGAGATGTATATATTCTGAAGCTGTTCAATCATGGGAATTGATATTGTGTGATAACTTTGTTTTTTCTGGTCACTACAACTGACATATGCCATGTGTGACGTGAATTATTTGAGCCTACAATGTACATGTATGCACAGTCATTCTTGAGATGGTCGTGAAAAGAAATGAGGACAGACAGACAGACATACATGATGATATCTATGTACCCAGGACCAATTCTGGCCAAGTGGAGTTAGAAACAAGGCCACCACACTGTATCGCTTACTTTTAACATATTCAGTAAACCTTCTCTTATAATATATATGTATGCGGAACAGAAATTTTATGTTTAAAGCATTCACACTCAACTTTGATACTAGGCATTGAAATGACGTCATCAGAAGTATCAGTTTGACTTTGTGACCATACTTTATGTATAGAATGGATGCTGCCTTAGTCATGGTGCTCAAGGCCAAAAGATGATGTGCATTTCTTCAATGAGTTGATTCATATTTCATTAATGTTTTCATAATTGAATATGGAGACAGTGTGCCAGAATTGACTGGAAGAATTCTTTGGACTGAAGAACTCGGGAGATAATATGCATAATTTTAGTTAAGCATCCATTCATCCCTCATAACAATGGCAAGTTTTAGCACTCTTAGTAATAAAAACATATGAAGTTTTGTCTATAGAGATGAAAAATATAGAGGATCTTACAAGAGTGGCTATTTAATATGAAAGTTATGACACGAGTTGAGTAAGTTTTATATGTTGCGAGCTTTAGCGAGCAACATATAAAACTTACTCAACGAGTGTCATAACTTTCATATTAAATAGCCACGAGTGTAAGATTCTGTTTATCACATAACTGATTTTAAGTAAATTATAAACGCAATAATTCGAAATATTTTATCATCGAATCTATCTCAAAATTTTCTTTCTTTGTTTCTTCTCGACGAAAAAAAACGTCCGTGGCTCAGGCGCATCACAGCCTCACAAGTTACTGTATACGCTAAGCCGATATAGTTCCAAAACGCAACAGAGTTTGAGCACCTCCCTTTTTAAGGCTGTACAGTTTCCACAGCATTTCAGCATTTTGTGAAACATCGTAGACCATTTCACAACAGAATGCAGTAAGTGTAACTTGTTAATTAGCTGTTCTTCATACATTATTTATTTTGGATCATGTCATGCCACAAGTTACACTCGTGTTCGCTGCATGCCATCATGTGCGCGACATGTTGACGAGTTCCCAGCGACGTGACGGCAAGCTAGGCTGACAAGATCATTTTGGTACGTAATCCGTTTGAAGCCTTGATCATCCAGATCTATTGCAAGAAATAAGCAAACATCGAGAAGATTCCATGTAGATATATTCAGGCCTTGACATTTGACGCGAACGATCGTTTCGTTCGCGTGACGGTTACGCGAAAAAAAAATCACGAGAACGAAAAATGGGTTACGTGTGAAGCTAGTATAAAAAAAAATTACACACGAATAATTGCCAAATGGTCATAGAGCGTTCCTGGTTTTTACAGTCTTAAGGCATGGGATATATTTATGTATTTGTCTTCTTCTCCATTTAGTCATCGTCTTCTTTTAGTATCAAAAATTGTTTACTGGTTGGCGATCAACGTCAAGATTGTATTATACGGCCGCCATCTTGTAGGCGTGAGGTGAGTTGACAGGTGGAGTTCAACTATGTATGTCGAGAGCGGTGTGTGCGTAACCAGGGATGAAAAGTACTTGGAATGTTTCCGTGAGCTAAATATGTATTTTAATACATGGCATATTGTTTTGTTATATGCAATGGACATTCGTTGCGCACTATTTATGATAAGAGATGTTCGTATATATTCGTTATAGCTGTGATCGTCTTAGCAAATAAAATTGAAAACTCATGTTCAGGGCCCTCCGCCCTGAACTCCTCGTAGAGGCTGTTCTTGTGCTGACAACATTGATGGCTGACAACATTGATGGCAGATTTTTAGTTCCAGTCTATGCGCAGGCTAAAGCAGGATGCGTGGATATGTGTACCGTTTGAAAAATGGCTTCGTCAACGGGCACTGTCCACATGAAAACGTTTAATAGATGGCAATTCAACAACGATTTCTCGGTTGAATGTAACGCCGAAGGATTCTGTAGTTCTGGACAATAAAACCATCTTCTGAAATTGTTTATGGTTCACAAGAGCACAAGATCTTACTTAAATCATTTGCTCAAAATGTGTAATCTAACTTGATATTCAATATTCTTGGCATAAACCATTTACGTAACCTTTGGGTTACGTGATCACCAGTCGCGTAACCGAACTAAAGGTTACGCAAGTCGATTGCCCGTAACCTCTTTTTGGGTTACGTGAATGTTTCAAATGTCAAGGCCTGTATATTACAGAAGAATGAACAAACGTTTACTTTCGAGATCTGACGGGATACGGTACCCAAAATGGCGGCCTGGCTCGATTCGCCAAACAACAATGACAGACTACGGTACGTGAGTACTTTATACAAAATATGAAGCTCAAAACTGTCGAAATAATGTATTGCCGATCATTGTGCTTGTATGGCTATTGACAATTATAGTATGCAGGTCGATGCATGTATCTGGATAAAATGATCGTCTTGCAGATATCTATGTTGTTGTTGCACTTGTAAACATAGTATTTCGTAGTAAAATTTTATCAATGGGGAAAATAGTTCAATGACGTCACCACCAAGCGTAGTAATATATTTTCTCACGCTACATGTACTATCCAATCAGCTTGTTTGAAAGTGTTATGTCACTAGTTACATACGATATTTACGTCATGGCTTTATGTCACTGAATAACAACACAGTTATGTGATAAATATGTTTATAGATTTTGTTTCACATTCTGCTTCAAAAATGCAATATCAGAAGTATTCAACTCATAGCCGAAATTGGAAAAAACAGCGAAAATATTACACCATTTCACCTTCAAAAATGGCCGCCGCCTGACAGAATCTGGTCACAATTCCAGACACCTTTGACTCTCCCGTTATATGTATCGTACTTGATTTGTGCAGAACTCAATTGTGCTTTAACTTGTTTACATGTGAACATTTTATTTAAAAATCACCTGCTATGCCTATTGATACAGGTACATCTACAAGCTGTACACCTGTATTTATATCTGAGGTATATCACAGTCACTTCCTGGTCTGCCAGGCCCTAATCTAGAAATGAAAGGCAGGGGTTGGTAATCCGGTTGAGGGGCAATCGAAGTTGCGAAGCCTCGCTCGCCATGAGAGCCTGCGGGGGGGGGGGGGCACCCCCCCCCTTCGCAGCTCGCGGATTTTTTTTGTGAATGAACTGATAAATGATGCTCTCTGAAAGCATTTTGAAACTCTTTTCTGAAGTTTCAGCAATAAATAAAACCCCATACACAGATAAAATGGAAGAATATTCAGTATCCTGATTGATATACACACAATTATCAATACCTCATTTTACTTCTGTTTATCCAAATCTCTATAAAACCTGGAAATTTGTATAGTTTGTTCTGGTACAAGTTTCACCATGCCTTTTGTATAATTGCTGTCTGTATTTTCAGAGTTTTTTATGTGTAGTATTTTTTTACAAATTGTTTGCATTTTCAAATTATTGGTCAAAATGAAGTTAGTAAATAGAAATTATAGAAGCCAGTTAAATGAAATTAATTTAATGCTCAATCTTATTTCAATTGTAGGTCTATTTCAGTATTTGCCTGTGAAAGTAATATTACGTCTATTCAAAATGTTATATTGTCTTGCAGAATTTGTGTTCCAAAGATATGCCATTATTTCTTAATTTAGATCAAAGGATATCAATGAATAAACACTTGATTTCATCAACGGAGGTACTTTGATAGGCACATGCAACTGTGTACGGGTACGTGTTGTACGTACGCTTAATTGGTGTTGGAGTTTGTGAAGCCCGCCAGTGTCATCTGCCTCAGTGGGACTAGGCGCTTCCGCTTCCGCTTTGCCGGCAAAACAACGATGTTAGCATCATCGTACAGGCACCGGACTTGTCTAGAGCCAGCTGTTTGTCCCTTTCATATCACGTGGAGTTTGGCATTGTAATTCTTTTGCAAGGAGCTGAGCGGCTGCTTGAACAGCGCCTTGCACTTCCTGTCCTGGTTCTGGGGCAGTAACCAAGACGCAATACCACAAGCGTGTGGCCCTGAACATGCGTGATGTCGAGAGCCGAAACGAAAGTGAATGACAGAGAAACTTTACGTTTTACTCTTTTAGATTAAAACTTGTATATGGGAATTTGATTTGAGATAATATTTCAGAAATGGATGTCGCAATTCCAATGACAGAAGTCTGCCAGGCACTCAAAATTGGACTTTTGCGCAACACGTGGTAATGACGAAAACTGGTCACGGGGTAATGATTTTTTTTTTTTTTTTTTTGCCAGCGGCAAGGGCACGCGAAGCCAACGGCAGCGTCCGAATATCGGACGCAGAGAGGTGCTAGATTAGGGCCTGTCTGCACTATTCTTTCAAGTGAAAAACCACTACAAACCCCAGGAAGTCTTGTCCAATTACATCCTGAGTCGTTGTGTGAGAGCTGTCAATGATAGCCATTCAATATATATCCGCCATATTTTAAAGTCATGACTGGCAAAAAACGATGATATTGGGCCGCAATCACTTTGATCACTACTATTGTACATGGATGACTCACTTCAGACATTTGTGCTATGAAGCCAGAGAAAGAAAACAAATATGTCATGAGCCCAGAACCCCTTAGATGTTGGACTTCAGATACATGTGTGGGGTAACATGCATGGGTTATTCCTGACAACAAGTGTTCCTCTACCCAAATTCTAAATTCAATAAATTTCTGAATTCAATGCTGTTATAAGAACAATTACTGCTTGAATACTCCCACAGATTCAGATTCATTCATGAATATGGATCCTCTTATCAATATGCTAGACCACCTGTAATCAGGGTAACCCAATGAAAAACTGTCAAGAAAAATCCCTGACATGATATATGGGGGAAGTTTGGTCAAAGCCTCAGTATTAGGTCAAGATATCATACTTCGAGAGACATCTGGTAAACAACATTAAATCTGTTTTGACTATATAATTTGACCTGAAATAAATAGGTCAAAGTCATTATCTTCAATAGGCTCCTGGTTGATCGCTAGCAGAATTTGTGATAGGAATTTGGGAAGGCTGGCTCTATAATCCTTCAAGAAATATAGTGATAACATGGGTGATTTCGTTTGTGAACTTACCCTCTAGTAGGTAGAGGTATACTATAGAGTCGTCTGAAGTTGGTGAGTTCTGTGTGCAAATGGCTGAAGTGTTTGTACCGGCGGCGTATTGTCCAGTGAAAATCATCATGGGAAACCTCTATTGTATAGCTGGTAAAAATAAAATACAAGCAGGCATTTAAAATGGATGAAACAAGGATACTTTTATCTGATTGAGAAAAGCAATTAACCCAGGAAGAAGATACATGTATCACAAAATTGATATGCCAGTTCAATTTATAAATTTATTGTGGCAAGAAAAAAAAAAAATCTATATAATTAGATTTTGTGATGATATTGCACATTAGTACATGTGCCATTGGGTTCTATGACATATCCAGTTACATATCCAGTACTGATCAATGGAGCTGTCATGGTTGTCTGGTTTATAAGGCTGCCTCACATACAGTTAACTAGAGAGGGTTTTAAAGTCACGATGCATCAAGGTTACAGGTACTTACAGGTTGGGGTTCAGCCGTTTACGGTGACTGTGTCTTTCGAAATTTGTGATTTTCACCTGTACTGGTCGACCTGGGATCCAACAACGTCGTTCATTGGAGTCAAAAGCAAGAGGATGCTTATGTATACTGAGGAAAGGGACCACAGGTTGAACTGAAAGGAAAAATTAAATACATACAATAATAAAATTAAATCATTCTGAACTGGACAATTAAGTTCCAGGGTTATTCGACAGCATCTTAGCATGTGGCAGATCAATGGAATACAAAGTACATGTAGTTGGTAGTATGATAGCCATATTCTGCATATGGGTGTTTCCGTGATTTGGTGTTACCGTTTGTGTGACATCCATGACAAAATATCAACCTACTTTTTTCACAAAATATTTCTTTTCTATAGATTAACTGATTGTTGAGGTTCATCAATAAATTTGTTTGAAGATAATGCCTCACCTGATTCAAAAGAAATAATCTAGTTTTATCATGCATGTTGAACTTGGTGTTGGACGAACGAAGACAGACAAAAATGAAGTTTTATGCATTTTCTCCATGATTCCTAAACATATTTATTGGTCATTGCTTTCCTAGCCCAAAAGTATCGCAAGTCTTAGAAATAAATATATCATTTAACTATGAATGCTCCTTTAGATCATAATTATGGCCAACATAAAATAATGTGTCGGACAAACGGAGACAGGAAAGTGGCCATAAAATGTCTAATTCCCTCTATTCCAGCATGAATTGATTCTAAAAGATAGCTAGATGTGGAAAAATAAGTAAATACTTACGAAAACTGTGTTCAAGTCTGTAATTGTTACTCACAAACATTTAAACTGCCAAATAGTGTTAGACAAACGAGAGGCAGACAGTGTCGGACAAACAGAGGACAGACAGTGTCGGACAAACAGAAGACGGACAGCGTTATAATGGGAATTGCATCCTATATGAATGCCTCAGAATATTTTCAGCTAGATAATAATTCATAAAAAAGTTGTTAACTGAGATTTGCCACTGAGAATGATAAAGGAAATCCATCTATTACCCTGCTTCAACAAAAGTTGTCTTATGCTAGTCCAACATGTCTGTCTTATGTTAGTCCAACCTGTCTGTCTTATGTTAGTCCGACACTGTCTGTCCTGACCAACCAACATAAATTGGCGATATTCTGTATTCTTATTGACAAAAAGATTGGTAATGTTTTTAAATGATTTGCAAATGACAAAATTCATGTTCATGAATGCCAGATGATAAGTCAATTTGTCTCTCGACAGCTTGAACAATGTTTTATCTGAGCATCAGGTGTCGCCTGTAACACAAATTTGGTTCGTCCAACACAAGGACAGACATATTTATTTCTAAGTCTGTGAGTTCTCAGGTTAACATTAACAAAGTATTACCCATAAGTGATGTCAATGGACAAAGTCAGATGGCATTGAACACTTGTCATTATTGAGCCATGCAATATTTGGAGAATTAGACCACTTTGTGGTCGGACGAACATAGGACAGACAATATTAACTTGATTATTAAAATGTATTTTTTCTTCAATCCAACTAAGGTAGATCAAATTTGACTCACTTCAGTTACAAGTACAAGCATCATCAACATTTTGATGAAATTGGTAGTAATTTGTCCATCTGGTTCAACAGTTTTCCAGCATAAAGATGTCATGGCCAGAGAGGACAGACAATGTTAGTCCGACCAGAAATATTAAAGAAATCATATTTTCTCGATAAATGAGTTGATATGAACATTAAATTGTACATAGAAACATAGTTTTTGTATCAATTTTGTGTGATCACCACTAAAAATTTATTCAACTGAATGTTGATGGCAAATAACACAATCAAAAGGTAGTATGGTAAAAGCATGTCACAGTCAAAATGCAAGAAAACAGCCCATTATGATTAGATTTTAATCTTTTTTAGTAATTAACTTTCACAACTGCCTTCCGTATTATAGAATGTATCTGAACAGTTGTCAAAGCAAGCTGTGGAACCATATTTATTGTTCTCTCCTCAAAATTTATAACACAAAAATCTGATGGAAATAGGGCTTGCATTTACCATTAAATGGTAGCACCTTAGCATGGAAACACCCATATAGAATCTCTACATGGAGCTCAAAAAATATAAAGGAAATGTTGAATAGAATCATATTATTCACCAAGCTTAGGAATTTCACACAAAAATGGTCGATACTTGGTGTGAGGATGCATTGTCCAAGCCTTTCAGAAGCTGAAATCCCTGGGTCTAGACACATTGTTGTCTTCAGACTTGGCCAAATTGTATGCTTTGTCTCGTGATCCTTACATGAAGTATGGACCGAGAAAATGCATGCAGGGCAGACACAGTTTAGTTTCACTATACAATTCATGTATTGTATCACTAGTAAAACAACCTGACAACACTAACACAAATTTCTACACATCTTCCAAGATGCACATGTTTACAGACATACTATTAAGTGAACAAGACACATGCAATAAAATATCCATCTTACCAAATTAGTTTCCTATCAATGATCACGTCCCCTGTAGAATCTTACAGTCTCTCACTAATGGTCACATTCAGTGATTCCTTCTCATGAATATATGTTCTAAAAGGAACCTTGTGATACATACTGCACTTGTCAGAGAGAGGGAGATGATACACATCTCTGATTTCTCCAACATTTCAGTTTAATTAGCATTCTCCAAACCTACACATCTGTAAAGGAAAAGTTGTCACCATGTTGCATATTTGCAGGCTGAGCTACTCAGGATTATAGGTCAGGTGATCATTCCACTCAATGTCATTGGAAGATATGCCTGTCTGCAACTACATGTGAGTTGAAGTGGCTTTCTCATTGGTGGACATTGTCAATCTGAGACTGTAAGACCCAACAGTGACATAATTGTAAACATAAATCTTCAAGAAGCATTGATAAGATATTAATTTATAAATATTGTGGAACTGTATAACCCTGGTTGGGGATGACAAGACTCTTGTCCTCTTCTTTTCTCTTCTACATTTACATGACAGCCCCTGTAAAATTCACATCCCATCTCTGACACCACAAGTCCATTTGACATGTATGAATTACGCTAACATCCCATCTCTGACAATACAATACAGTCCCCCAACACATGTATGACTGATATCCCATCCCTGACACCATGCAAAAATCCAGACATGTATGACTGACACCCTATCTCTGGCACCACAAGTTCATATGATATGTATGACTGACATCCCATCTCTGACACCACAAGCTCATATGACATGTATGGCTGACATCCCATCATCTCTGACACCACAAGTCATTTGACATGTATGACTGATATCTCATCATCTCTGACACCACAAGTCATTTGACATGTATGACTGATATCTCATCTCTGGCAACACAAGTCCATATGACATGTGTGACTGATATCCCATCCCTGACACCACAAGCTTATATGACATGTATGACTGACATCCCATCTCTGACACCACAAGCTCATATGACATGTATGACTGACATCCCATCTCTGACACCACAGGTTCACATGACATGTATGACTGACATCCCATCCCTGACATCACTGGTCCATATGACATGTATGACTCACATCCCATCTCTGACACCACAAGTTCATATGACATGTATGACTGACAACCCGCTGTGGAAACCACAAATCTGTATGACTGACATTCACCTGCAGACTTCACAAATCCATATGACATGAACATGTATGACATCGCAATTAGCAGACAACACAAACATGATAACATCCCAATGTGGACACCACATATCCAGATGACAAGTCGTTGACTCATCCCACTACAGACGAGTCAATGAACAACCAACTAAAACATGCAAGTCTCCCACAGTTCTGAATAAATAAGCACATTATGGGGCACAGGCTCAGCTCTTCTACTCATGTACACAGTACATCATGATCTCTACCCTCACAGAAATGGGGTGCAATTTTGAGGCACAAGTAGGGCGCATCAATTTGGTCAGCTTGGGCATGCTGGGCGCAGTTAGGGTACAGGTCTTATCTGCATGTCCCATTTTGTCATTAGACTCAACATGGACAAGGAGTAAATAGGGGGCCTTCCAATGTCAATTGCGCCTTACA
>JAVTVY010000662.1:0-36145 GCA_036873755.1 Hanleya hanleyi
ATAAAACTATGCACAGATAGAGATTTTACAGCCTATATACCAAGGGTACCCCATTATAATTTCCCCTCAGTTTGCCCCATATGACTTAAGACTGAGGTACAAGTAAAAAGTACAATATCTCAATAACCTGTAGATATTTTTCCATCTGGTAAAAAGCACCAAGTCGACAATCCTTCTACCTATAAAAAGAAGTATGAAGCAATAACTAGATATGTTAAACACTATTTTAAATTATTTTTTTAATATTTTAATTTATTTTTTATGAAATTTTTCAAATTAAAACTTAAAAATAAAGAAAAATTAAATTCAAAATGTGACAAAACATAATTTGTTTACAAGCTGCTCATTTAGACTACATTTGATAAAAAATTTCCTTCATGACAGTGGTTAACTTCCCCATGTAATCAGTGGGTCATCTCAGTAATCTATCAAATGTGATTAAAGTTTGATGTTGGTACAAAGATCAAAGATCATGTTTAATCCTGTAATAAATGACAGGAATATACACTCATGTGTACACAACACATCCAAAAATATAACACAGAGGTGTTTATGGTATACACAGCTCCCATATAGAGAATATATGTCAGTTCAATTGAATGGATCTACATCTCATCAAGATCTTGCTGGCAGTAATTAGAAAGATGCACATTTTACTTGTAAACAGTTAGTTACTGCGAAATCTCCTAAATAACACACAGGAATATATTCTTTGTCAGATTTCAAGTCCATGGATGCAATGTTTGCAAACAGGCAACACTTGTCAAAACACAACATAGAAAAAATGAATAAAATTCAATGAAAACATATCTGATGGTCATTTGCTGATCTCTGCTACATTAACAACCATCAAAGATGAGGACAGATGGAAGTTGACTCACTTAAACTTTTAACTGTTTGGTGAAACATTAAAGTGGCAAGTTAGAGAGATCAAGGCCTATCTTCCAAAAGAGTTGGAGGCCATACCTCTGAGTCACACTGTGCGAAATTCCCAGAGAAACTATTTGGTGTGTGTGTGTGGGGTGAGGGGTGTGTGTGTGGGGGCGGGGAGGGTGGGGTGGGGTGGGCTTCCTAATATTTGGTGCCTGTAATCCATGTTCCTTGCTACCAACAAGATGTCTGATCTGAATGTGAAAGAAAATTACAAACTTATAATCCTGGAGATAGTGGAAATGAAGAGAAAGTATGTGCTATGATGCAACTGCGACTGACAATAGACACACAAAAATGTGAAACCATCAGCAGTCAGATTAATTGATGATTCAGCTAATCAGATTTCATTTGTCTCATTAAAGTTACAAAGGCAAAACGCATTTTGGAAATTCTTTGTGTGTGGAACAAACATCTGAGTTTTTACAGGTGATATGAATATTATTAATTTCATACGGTTTTAGACTGATATAAAGTGGATTTATGCATAAATGATTGAAGCATTGAAGATTGGAACCGAGGTCTAGATTTTGAAAAAAAGCATGTCATTGTATCTATGTGAATTTCCGTTCTTCCATTTACATTTTGTTGTATCTTGAAAGTTAATTTGCTCATAATTACAGCTGTTTTAAGTGGACCTCGTCATATTTGGCATTGGCTATTTGGCGCTAGTACTGACAAATCAGTCATTTTTTGCCTATATTTGCTCCAAAAGGTCTCAATTTTGTCGCGGAAATGGCATAAGAATACAAGATATGTTACCCAGCATTATCAGTATGATAATAAAAATATAAAATCACAAAAAAATTCAGAAAACTACCGATGCATAAATCCACTTGGCATGGCAATATTCACCTAGTGGGACACTAACTGTGAAAGTCTTGACAGGGGTTGACCATGGAAATTTCAAATTCCTGCCACTGACAGCTGATTGGTGCTACCGAATGTCATTCAATTTGTAAACAGGGAGCCTTCTCACCCCTCCTTGGTCATGTCTCCATCCACCATGCTTTTCCCAAAGTAGCCCAAATCAACACCAGAAAGTACAGGTTGAAGCCTCATCTGCAAGTTGAACTATCAGATGTATCAAAAATGCTGACCAATCACAGCTCATAAAATCCATAAAGATCTGCTCTCAAATTTGTAAACAATGTAGGTCGTTCGTACTGACCCGGAAGTGATTAACTCCGATCTGATGCCCCTTATCCTGTTCATGCCTTTGTGTTACGCCGTTGATGGCATATTCGTGATGATGTCACTTCCGGAAATGATGCCACTCCAGGTGATGATGTCACTTCCGGCAAAGATGTCACTTCAGGTGATGACGTCATTGATTCAGACCCTGCTCATTCTTATGCTCCTGTGATGTGAAGCTCTCCTCTCACACTATTGAGAACCTAGATTTTTTCTGTAATGTGACATTAAGTGGTAGGAAATACTGGATGAAATACTTTTGTAAATGAATGTTAAACGTATATTACTGTCTCAAATCAGAATACGACTATTACCGTGGACTATTACCAGAAATAAAATACAGTTTTTGGACGAAATTTATATCCTTCCAAAACAGTGTTAGAATTAATTTACATTTTAATCACCCTAGAATCCCCTACCCCCTCCCTCTCCTTCCTTCTCTCTCTTCTACCATCTCGCGCCCTTGTTAAACGGCGTTGCCGAACATATACAACCATGCCATGTTCATCGTAAGGCGCTGATGTCAATCTGTCCATGTGCGTCGCAAGGTAGCATCATTAACGTGTTACTTGACTGCATTGTTGAGTGGCGGCCATGGTCACAGTTAGGTAGACCATTGTTATTGGTGTTTGTGGTTATGACTTTTTTGCAGGGAATGTGTGGTTCAGGATATGCATTTGCGGCTGCTGGATCACTTGCGGGATTTCTTGCCCTCCGAAGTGGACAGCTCAAAGTTCTCTCTGTACAGAATCTCCTGGACTGCTCTCGGAAACAAGGTTTGCTTCTTAAAATTATTTTGTCGATCAACAACATCAGTTCGGTAGTCTCCAGGTCAGTCTGATGAATGTCTTACACCCCCATGAGAGTAGGAAATTACGAGAAAAACTTTATAGGCCACTTCTTAAGTACTTTCGCCTGGTGAAATTATTTTGGTGAAGAAACGTTTGTTTAGGTTAAATTTAACCTTCAAAATATTGTTATATGTGGCCACATTTTGGCCTGGTTGAGTGAAGACCACTTTAGGCGTACCATTCACACATGTCTTGTACAAATTTCGGAAGTGGGGAAGGAGGGGTATCAGTTAATAGCGCCAAATCTGTTCATCGCTTGAATTTCGTTATTAGATTTCTTCAGATCCATAGAGTAAACTATTCGTCACAGGGAATAGAAATAAGCATAGTTGTTTGAAATATAGGTAAAGATAATAAATAGAGGTGTTTACCAGATGATGTACTTGTTGCTGGAATATTATATTTTAAAGTGTAACCTCTTAGGCCGGATGTCCACTCCGATAAAGAGGGAGGTTGAGAGGAGGAAGTAGGAAACCATACCGTTTCCATCTTAATGTGGAAAAGGACTAGTTGCGATAAGATGGAATTCAGCTCTACAGGTGCTGCATAAAGAAACCGGATTTTCATTTCTCTGGTTTCGTCATTTTTCTTCAACATTTCTGCTTTTCGTCGAGAAAAAGTTGGCGAAACTATTTAATTTCACATCAGATTATTATTGGCTAACTCATCATGCCTTTTTGTGAAGAAATGACATAAATACAAAAAAAGGAAAAATCTGACCGAAAAATCGACCAAAAAATGCCCTTTTGAGAATGACTTAACCGTTACGTCATCACTTCGACCATCTTGGATTTTCCTTTTACATTTTCTGATGGAGCTTGACCCAAGGGTATAGTGTGGTAAGTTTTGCCCCCCTTCTCACCCCCCCCCCCCTTAACTTAAGGGTTAAGACGATTATTTAGAGCGGGTTCCGAAAAATCATAAAATCTTGAATGTGTAAATTCCTAAATATGCGCAGAACATACAGTAGTTTGCCATCAGTGCAGAACCAAAACACCGCAGTAGTAAAATGGGAACTGTGGCTCATTGAACTTTCATTTTTGCATATCATTTCCGGAAAGGTCATTGAACCCCCCAGATCTACTTGAGTCAATTTAATGGTAATTCACATCTCCGTGAATATCCGGTAAACTCCGGGTCAGTGTTAATTTTTTATCATGTCGTTGCATCCGGTTGACATTTGCTGCAGGTCAACTTTACTTTGAATACTCCTCGGCCACTTCAATATTATATGCATGATATACAACTACTGAGCATTGCCGTGTCATCACTTTTGGGTGCAGGCACGTCTTAACGCGTTTGATTCCGATACGTCAAAATGTGTGTAGGGCCGTGAATGCATTGATAGTTATACATACCCCCCATTAGTATTGGTTATGCTATATAGAGCCGTTAGTATTACCTAATCCGAGGGCAATGAGACTCCAAATATACGCTTGTAAATGTCACGGACTAGTTATGAAGTCGGTGGGCCGGCAAACAAAAAGGCAAAGACAGTTTGAATATGCTTCAGTAATAATCACAATTTAATCGGTCTTGTATCCTGGTATTGGCATTACACACATCGCTCCGACTGTTTACACGTAGGCCGTGAAGACCTCAGTTATTCTGGAAGGATAAACAGACAATCGTGAAGATTGGCCGAGCGGATAGACGTCAATGCGTCGAGTCCTTCCAGGTACCGGTATTTATTACAGAAGTTACGCAACAGTCTAACGGTAGTCGCAACTAAAATTATAATACCTCTCGCGGACACCGACCACAGTTTAGAATATCACTAAACCACTATTTCAATATTTAAATACAATTACAACATACCACAGTCCGGTAGTCGTCAGTCACGCACATAACAGCGTAACTCGAGAGACCAAGTGTCTACATTAGCATAACTCGCGAGCGCTACCGCACGCGTCTTAAATAACGCGGCTACACTTACGACGCGAGTAGAGTCCGAATGATGAACAAAATTTATTAAGGTGGAGGGGGACATCAATGAGTTATTAAGGGGGTGACAAATGCGTGGATGAAGTTATGAATGATTATGATCTTATACGATTGTAACTACTAACACCATTCTAAATACCATATAACCTGAATACATCTTCGTGATATTTAATAATTAACATCGTGACATAAATATACGCTTCGCCTGAATTACCGGCAATCTCCGGGAATATCTGGAGGTCAATTGACCTTTGACTTTTGAGACCAATCTTACCTTGAATATGCCCCGGTTACTTCAAGGTTATATTTGAAGCAATACATGTCCTGTAGCGACAAAATGGGAATTCCTATGACACTGGCTGGATTCGACCCGGCAGTGTCGGCATCTACCGGAACACACTGTTCTCCCTACATACACGTGTAGCTGTTTGTATTATAGTTCCGTGCAGCGCCCTACATACACGTATAGCTGTTTTTATTGTATGCACATCTCTCTATATACACGTGTAGATGATTGTATTGTAGGTTCGCACAGCTTCCTACACACGCGTGTACATGTAGTTGTTTGTTATGTAAGTACGTACATCTTTCTACAAACACGTGTAGTTGTTTGTATTGTAGGTACGTTCATCTCTTCAGATACACGTGCAGCTGTTATACTGTAGATTCGTACACCTTTCCTCATACACATCCAGCTCTTTGCTTTGTATGTACGTGCATCTCTCTACATACATGTGCGCCTGTTTGTATTGTAGGTTCGTACATCGTCCTACATACACGTGCAGATGGTTCGTACATAGTTCTTCATACACGTGCAACTCTTTGTGTTGTAGGTTCGTACATCGCTCCATATACACCTGCATTATTTTGTATTGTATCGAATGATACACTCAAGTGTTTAGCAAATAATTTTGCTTGTCTTCACAGCAAATGCTGGCTGTGACGGTGGAACTCCGGAAAATTGTTTCCTTTATATAGCGCATGGCGGGATAGACTCGAATGTGACATATCCTTACGAGGCCAGAGTGAGTATAATTTGTGAGGCTGTTAATGATGCGAAATAGGTCAAGTTCGGTCAACTTGAATAGGCTTCTAATTAATCATCAGTTGCATCTGTAATATGAATTTGAAGAGACGCAATCCTTCAAAAGTTTTCAATTTGAAAAGTTTAAGTTGGAGAGCCGAGCTATGATCCCTTGAGATCCCTTGCGATAACTAGAATTTGAACTTGATGAAATAGGCCAAGGTCAATCAGATTGGGAAAGACTTCTAGTCAGTCACCAGTTGCGCAAGTAGTATTAATTTGGAGAGCCTAGATGTAATCCTTCAAAAGTTATCTCCAATACTCAAATTTGACCTAGATAAAATGGGTCTAGGTCAGTCCTCTTCACTTGGCTTCTGACCTATGTTGAGTTGTATGTGCAATGCAGTGAATATAGAAAGTCTGGCAATAATTCAACAGATATTGCGTTAACAAGCTAGATGGACAGTCAGACAGACGGACGAACCAAACAGACAATACCCTTCGGCCATTCTTGGCTTTGGGTGGGGGGGGGAGGGTAAAATCAAATAAACTGAGACTTCTTTGCCATCAGAATCCACATCGAGTCTGATCTGTACTTATAGCATAAACAACAATTCACAATTCACAAAGTCTGAGATATTCACTCATCGAAAAGTAAATAATTCCACAAAACCACAGTTTAGATAAAGACTTTAATTCAATTTGTCACAGGTGGACAACAGCACCAGCTGCTTTTTTCGAGCTTCTACGAACTCGTTGTCATTCTGTAAAAAATGCACACGCTCTGAGGCGCAGAATAGACTGATTTAACCCTATCTGGCCTGGTTTTTTTGGGACCTGTTGTGGCCTGGGGTGGGGGGGGCCGAAATGGCCCCCCTAATTGTTTTTCTTACCCCTTGAGCTAGGGGGCTGAAACTTACCACACTATACCCTTGGGTCAAGATCTACCAGAAAATGTAAATAAAATCCAAAATGCCCGCCTTGATGACGTCACAGTGACGTCATTTTCAAAAACAGCATTTTGGGGTCGATTTTTCAGTCAGATTTTCCGATTTTTTTTTATTTATGGAATTTCTCCGCAAAATCTGCATGACAAATTAGTAAATATTAATGTAATGTGAAGTAAAATAGTTTTTGCCCGCTTTTCATCGCGGAAAAGCAATAATTTTGAAGAAATATGATAAAAACATCACTTTTCTGGCACCCCACGTGGCCGCCATCTTGAATTTTCCCATGATCCTCTGCTCGGGGGGTTATGCAAATAGGCTCAAAATGACCACAATATGATAAACTATAAAGTCACGGAGTTTCAGCTCTTCTGTTTTTGTCGTTCCGGAGATAGGGCAGAAAGTTTGGTAGGGGGGCCATTTCGCCCCCCCCCCCAATCAAGGTAGGGTTAAGATTGCTATAATTCAATCCAAAAAAAAAAAATTAAGATTTTTTAATAAGACTAACCCTGGGCATAATTACTGAATTTCTGTAAAACAAATATCGTGATGAAAATCATTTAATTAGGTTCTTCTAGGTGTAACAAGCGCATGCGCGAGGTTTAGGGTTACCTGAACTGTGATGTTTTCGACATTTTTCTTCACAATGTCTGCATTTCTGTGAGGAATAGTGAGCAAAAGATATTTTATCTCACATCAGATTATTATTTACTAATTTATCATGCAGTTATTGCGAAGAAAAAAAAAATTCGAAAAATCTGACCGACAAAAGCGTCCGAAAATCAAAAAACGAGCTTGACCCAAGGGTATATTTGGTGTGGTGGATTCGAACCCTTGACTTTCACTTGAACATTTTCCGAATCGCCAAGCCAGATAAGGTAACACCCACAATGGTCAACTGTCTTGGTGGTCGAAAGATAACCGTGTTCGGCTATCGGGTTCGTCAGATCGAGACACTCACCAATCTCCCAGTCTGTTAAGATGAGCGCTTGACTGGAAATAGATTGCTATTATATCTCATCCCAAATAAGCATAAAATAGTGTAATCACTCGAGTCCCGGGTAAAAAAAAATCTGATACCTGTAGGTAAAATGTACAGTATTCTGGTGAAAAAAGTATTCCTTTTGTAAGAAGGAAAGGTTAATTTTCTGCGCTGATGAGATCAACGCTCATGTTTCGGGTAGCTGGTGGTGTCCATTGTGCATTGTGTATCAAAAGGAATTGACGAAATTGATAGAAAGCTAATATTGTCATGCCACATCTTTGTTGATTGTCATCGCCACCACTAATTAAAACAAATGAAAGCAAAATACATGTGCGTATCTAACCCGTGAGTTAATGTAATCTTTTAATGTTGTTTCAGTATTATAGAAATATGAGGGATTAATGAAAATTTTGACAATATCAATCGATTTTTGAAGATGTATTCTTTTGAACTAAACGCGAAACATAATGTGCTAGATTCTGGCGTAAACTGGGACACAAACGATGGAGTGCAATGGGATATGTTAAATCAAAGGCAAAGCATTATATTGATCATGAAGTGTCAGCAAAATGCATTATTCTGTTTCCAGGCATGAAATATCAACGACGTCGATTTGGCGGATGAATTTCCAAAAAAAACGAAAAAAAAAACCAAAAAAAACAAAAAAGAAAAACACAAAAAAAAACAAAACAAAACACAAATAACGCCAAAGTTAGGTTTTACTTTGAGAACGGAGCTTACACAAAATATTTTTTTCGCAGTTGACCTCCAGGCACAAAAGTATATGACGTCTTGCCCACAATTCCATCTTCTATTGTAGTGAATGGAAATTACCCATATACACGTATGTTGCAGCATTCTGATAGCCGACACAATGCACCTAGCTAGGTGTCACAATTCACCCTGCTAGGTGTCAATGCACCCAGGTAGGTGTTACAACGCACCCGGCCAGTTGTCACAATGCATCCAGCTGGTTGTCACAATGCACCCGGCTAGGTGTCATAATGTACCCAGATATGTGTCACAATGCATCCAGCTGGTTGTCAAAATGCACCCAGATAGGTGTCATAATGTACCCAGATATGTGTCACAATGCATCCAGCTGATTGTCACAATGCATCCGGCTAGGTGTCATAATGTACCCAGATATGTGTCACAATGCATCCAGCTGGTTGTCACAATGCATCCGGCTAGGCGTCATAATGTACCCAGATATGTGTCACAATGCATCCAACTAGGTGTCGCAATCCACCCAGCTAGGTGTCACAATTCACCCAGCTAAGCGTCACAATTCACCCAGCTAGGTGTCAATGCACCCAGATATGTGTCACAATGCATCCAGGTAGGTGTCACAATGCATCCAGGTAGGTGTCACAATGCACCCAGCTAGGTGTCAATGCACCCAGCTAGGCGTCACAATGCACCCAGCTAGGCGTCACAATGCACCCAGCTAGGTGTCACAATGCACCCAGATATGTGTCACAATGCATCCAGGTAGGTGTCACAATGCACTCAGCTAGGTGTCACAATGCACCCAGCTAGGTGTTCAATGCACCCAGCTAGGCGTCACAATGCACCCAGCTAGGTGTCACAATACATCCAGCTAGGCGTCACAATGCACCCAGCTACGTGTCACAATGCACCCCATATACCCGAGTTTCACATCGGAAATGCAATTCCAGAGGACGGTTCAGCAGTTTTTGAGTGGTATTATATTGTATAACGAATAAGGTAAACCACAAAATGTTATTCAATTTAACAATAGTAAAGAGATTTTCGCGTAAAACTGAAAAGCAATGCATCCCAGTCTTACAATTTCGACATCGCAATTTCGATATGACAATTTCGATGATTACAATTTCTACATCGTAAACTATCCCTTTCTCGACTGTAATATTCCAGTGTGACCTACATATCTCGCCTAGTAGCATTTGCAGCATCCTGTGTAATATGTGACGATTTTAATTAACTTCACCGAACATTAATGCAGAAAACTGTAAAACAGGGTTATACCATCAGGTCTTTCCACTCCACTCAAATTTAGCGATACATATCGCAGGCTGATAGCAAAATACAAGCCTAGCGTACAAGATCTATGGCATTACGTTTCGTAACTTGTGTCTAATTGCACTTAATCCGTGGCTGTGGGAAGAATAAACGTATGCAATTCAACGTCCTCGTGTTGTCCTTTTCAACAGTCTCGATCAAAGTGTGACTGAGATACATCATTCTCTAGATAAAGACTTTACAAGGAAATCATATGGATTAAGAATACTGATCAGAGATACAGATTTGATTTTTTTTGTCGAACATCATGATGTCTTGTCGGCGTCAATGAAAACCATTGGCTGCTTCTCTCGTGTAAGAAACTAGCCTATTGTATGTATACTGTGATTTATTCTTTTAGTTTGTTGCATGAATTAGGTCTTTGGATTATGATCTAGGAAATTGTTTAATGGTCGATGGCTGACTATAGAATAGAGGCTTGTATATTATTTTTCCTACATCTATAGTTTTGCTGAACATCATTTTCAAATTTACCGGCAGTCGACTCGAAACTACAAATTGTGATCGACAATCGTGTATGTGCTTTCGAAAATTATCGATTCGGAAATATTTATCTATCTTCAGGATGGGAACTGTCGGTTTAACTCATCAGCTGTGGTAGGCTCAGACTTTGGATATATAATAATTAATAGTGGTGACGAGTTAGCTCTCCAACAATCCATCGCCTTACATGGACCAATTGCAACCCTTATCGATGCCTCATTGCCCAGTTTTACATTTTACTCGTCCGGTGTTTACGACGATCCAGGCTGTAACTCCACACTCCTGGACCACGGTATGCTCATAGTGGGGTACGGTACGGACCAGTCATCGGGGAAGGACTACTGGATACTGAAAAATACGTAAGCTTCATTTCATCATGATCGTAATAAAAATTTAGAATGCTTCGACAGCCAAAATTATTACTTAACGCTACCCACAGTGAGTCTAGTTCCCGATCCCCACTACAAAATGTTCTACACTTTCTCCAAAACCACAACAAATTAATAGCCGATGTGTCGTAACGTTAGAGCGCATTATTTCGGGTTCATTTTGAGCCTGTGTGTATACCAATCCTATGGCCATGGGTAAAACCAAAATGGCAGACCTGAAATGACTGGACATTTGCGCTCGTCGTTTTTCTTCAAAATGTTGACAGTTTACGCAACAAATGTCCAAAATTATCCAATTTCACATCAGATAATTATCTCCTATGCAGTCTGTTTTTTTTTCAAGAGAAATGTGACCCTCTCCCCCCACCAAACAAATCGGACCGAATAATCTACCCAAAAGTACAGTTTTATGAATTGACGGATCTGACGTCACTGCGACGGGTCTTACGTCATCAGAGCGGTCATCTTGGATTTTGGAACATTTCTTAGCTTCACACCATAATACACACAAAATCGCCCAGACTGGATAGACTTTACTAGTATACTCAACGCAAAGTAAAATAACTTCCACCGGTTCGTGAACAGTCCAATGAATGAGTAAACCGTAATATAGCTTTGCTTTTCGCTCTGCTCTATATGAACGACGATTGACCCATGCATAAGAAGATTTTGAATTTTTTTGTCCTGGATGGACTAATCGTCTACCTGCTGATTGATAGTCACGCACAAGAGACGGATTGAATATCTAGAGTTTAACACACTAATGATCGCAGGTCTCTGATAAGCCATTCAGAATCTTTGTTTTTCTAACTTTTGATTTCCATTTCTAGGTTTGGTTTGAACTGGGGTATGAAGGGTTACATGCTTATGGCCAGGAACCACGGTAACCAATGTGGGGTGGCTACAGAATCCAGCTTTCCAGCTGTATGACGAACGAAAAGACCGGCCAGAACCATGCGGGAAATCTTTTTTTTAGTAAACTAAATTCGCGCGCATTATACTCTTGTTACAAATATAGCAACATTTTCTCTTTTGTATACGGTTTTAGATTTCGAATAAAATTCTAAATTAAGCTTAAAAGTTGTTTGGATTCAACTTCTCACCGAGCAAGGCAGAACGAGCAATACAACATTGAAAAATGTAAACGATCATGAAAAAATGGAATCACGTGACTGAGTAACCCTTATTTGTTATGTTGTTCGCCGATCAGGTTTCTTCTCACTAAGGCGGAGATTAAGGATGTCCGCTGGTGGTAAATCAAAATAGGTTCGTGTGCATTTTGTAGCTGCAGACACTAGTGGACTGACCGATGCTCCGTTTGATAATCCAGAAAACATAGAGAATAACCCTGGTTTTGAAGCATATTCAGGAAAAAAATCATACAAAATTTATTTAACTTTTTCTTATATTCTACCTGTTTGAAGATAATCACAATGTCTATCAAACTTGATCAAATTGGATGAATGTTGCTGCGCAAAATTCTCGGCTAGAAGAGTTTTAAAGGAAACCCCTATCTCTTAACCTAGGAAAGGGAGATAACCTATAGGAAAAACATGCAAAATGGCCGCCAAAGTAAAAAAATCATCAGCGGACTACCATGACACTTAGCTTGAGTACGCTAGAGGGAAACTTGTTTCAAAGAAATGATTCGCTTTCAATACGTTACGGTTCCCTATTATTAACCCTACCAGGACCTACATGTACCAAACTGTCTACCACATCCACAGAACGTCAAAACTTTGAAAGCTCGTACTCTGTGACATAATGTCTTATCATACTGGGGTCATTCTGAGGCTACTTGCGTAAGTTTGCATACTACTCCGAGAGGCAGAGCATGGGTAAATTCAAAATGGCTGTGCGAGAAAGTGAACACTTTTCGAATCAAACGGGTTGATTCTATGTATTAATGTGCCCATTGCTGGTATTGAGTTCACCCCTGATAAGTATTTCCTGATTTATTCTGCAATTTTTGCGGAGAACATGCATAAATAATATATGGTCTAGGATTGTGACGTCACTGCATCACTTTTTTGTTGTATTTTCTGGTAGAGCTTGACCCCGAGATATTTACAATCCCATATTCCAAGTGGTAAGTCTAATATTTAGCCCCTTCCCCCTACCCCGCCCCCCGTTCAATATCAAACTCCCAAGCCTTATAAGAATACAGATTTCTGGACAACAAATGCTTGCCGGTTGTTCAACCCTAACAGGCTTTAATGGCTGCCCTTAAGCCCCAGTCACACTGTCAAGAATTGGGTAGGCGAATCACCGCGAACTGGAAAATCGTGGTCATTCTTGGCAATTCGTACAGGCATCTTGCCGGGTTCGTCGCAGATCGTGACCGTTCTTGCCTATTCTCGGAGGGAGTACGAAAGTTTTGAAATGTTCAAAACATTCGCCGGCCAAGTACGATTAAATGGTATACGTATGGCATTCTTGGCACCATCCTACTGCCATGACTGCGTTCTCGCATGCATTCTCCTTCTATCGTGTATATTCGTGGGTAGTCGTAGTAGTTCTCTCGGTCACAAATCAGCAAGAATGCCGTACGCAGTGTACGATTGTTGGACGCATTCTACGCTTCTTGTACGATAATACTACGATACTGCATTCGTACTCACATCGTACTGCATTCGTACTCACATCGTTCTGCATACGCACTTATTCGTTGCAGATTATCGAGCATTCGTAGTGGGTTCGCGGGCTATCGTCTTGATGCGTAGGGCGTTCTTCATTGAATCGTACTGCATGCATACTGATTCTTGTTAAATGCTTATGGCTGTCGTACAAGGAACCTAAGGCATGCGTTAGGGATTCGTATGACAGTTTCAAAGAGGCTCTCTACAGGCGAATTGACACGAATCAACAAAATTAAAATATTCGTTGTCATTGGCCGGCATTCTCCACCCAATTGTTAGCCTGAGGAGCAAGCTTTGTAGATTATCATATTGGGGTCATTTTGAGCCTATTTACATAATCCGTAAGCTCAGTATCATTGGTGACTTCCAATATATGTTCCTGTCTGTGGCCTATCGTTACTGTTGGTTTACACCAGAGTTGGACTTCCATCGAAGATAAGAGAATAAAAACTGATGCAAGCTGAATTTAATAAATGATTCGTATATTTCTGTTTCTTTCACAGGCGATATGGCGATCTGATGAAACATGTAATGGGAGATAGACTATTTTTAATCACTTCCAAGTTTGAGACATGTTCGGACACGTTTCGGCTGCGACATGTCCCAAAAGTTGGGACAAAGTCATGTTTGGGCTTAAACGTTTCATTTCGAAACATGTAGTCGGCCGTAACATGTTCAGATTGAGAGATGTACATACAACATATGTTTCATTGTGCAGGATGTCCCATGTTCCAAACGGAAACATGTTTAACGACGACATGTCCATATTGAGACATCATTAACACATATGAGGATGACACGTGTTTCAAATTGAAACATGAAGCCGTTTCCAAATGAAATATGTACGTACTCACATGTCCCAAAAGTTGGGACAAAATCATGTTTCATTTTGAGACGTTAAACATGTCGCCAATTTTTACAGTGTAGTAACCAGTAAGGATTTAGTTTTTGTTGCATTTGGGCACAATCTATTCACCTTGCACCAGTCAGTAGTGATCTCTAAGTCATCGTTTAACTTAGCTTGGATGACATATTTTCCTGATGTATACATTGTAGTTCCATCAGCGAAATTAGTTGACAGAGAATTCTTCAAATGTAAAAGCAGATCGTTTACATAGAGTATAAAAAGTAGCGGCCCCATGATTGATCCTTGGGGCACTCCAACTTCAACATTAGTCGTATTGGAATAGCTGCCTTTATAGTTGACGAACAGTTTCCTCATCTGCAGATATGATCGGAAAAATGACAAAGATGAATCAGTACAACCGTAAACTTTGAGTTTGGTTAACAGAATATCATGGAAGTGTACTGCCGCATTTTCTAAGACTGTGGTCGCAAATTTACAATCGGTATTCATGACTGACACTCCACGGCAAGTGTTCCAGTTTCACAGGTATTCACACGCTTGATATTACTAATCTAAGGTGAATCTTTGCGACATAAAATAGAGCTCTATTGACCCTAAAACATGAAAACAAATGCAGACTCGCGTGTATCTGGTCTAAACATTACTGACAGCGAGAAAATGGGCATAACGTGTACATAAACTTGTCCTTGATTGATGGATAGACGACAACGTAAAACAATTATCCCGCTCCGCCCCGTTCCACGTCACCCCACTCTCCCCTACACCGCCTGTATTTATTTATTTTATTTATTTATTTATTGTACTTTAGCATGATGACAACATTACATGCAAGGGTAGCCCAAACAGGTGGCGAACACCTATACTAGTTGGGCTCCCGATAACAAAAAAACAATATGTACATGAAGCGCAAACGTAATAAAATTGAAATAAACATAAAACTAGGATTAGTATTTAAGACAGAAAGATAAAAATGATAAACTATAGCATATGGTACCGTGGCATGCAGATAAAAACATGTACACATGAGATACACATAAAAATATAACGATTTAAAACAAGAGAACTAAAATACTAAGAAAGCACAGGAAAGTGTAACATGGAAAGATATCACAGTTGGGAATCAGCGAGTCTACATGACGAGCATCGACAAAAGGAAGTCCAGGTACAAGTGTTGTTAACATTAAAATTGGATATTGTTTTCTGGGCATAAAATTTCTTGACCCGGCGTCTAAAACAATCTACAGTCAAGGACACATCCTGGATGTCACTCGGTAAAAGGTTCCATAAAGTAATACTTCTCATGTAAAATGACGACTTGAACGATTCAGTTTTACAAAGCACTATCCTAAGAGAATTCTGCCGATTCGACCTCAAATTTTTCACATTATTGTTAAAATATACAGACTCGGGAATGTAAAGATTTTCCTCCTGAAGACATTTAAAGAAAAGAACAAGATCCGAAACTTCCCGCCTGAAGGATAAAGGCATCAACTTACACGCATATAGTCTGGTGTGGTAGTCACTGTTATATTCGTTCGTGATATATTTTGTTGCTCTGCGTTGGACCCCTTCTAAAAGTGTGACTAGTTGCTTATTGTGTGGCGACCATACCGGAGAGCAGTAGTCCAGAACACTTCGGACCATAGAACAGTATAAAGAGCGCTTTACAAACTTGTCAACATTACTTCCACATGTACGCTTAATCAAGCCAAGCCTTTGATTTGCTTTACCAACAATTTTTCTAATGTGGCTGTTCCACATTAGATTTGTAGCGACATCTACCCCTAAGTCGCATATGATGTTTTCATATTTAAGATCCGCATTATATATAGAGTAATTAAACACAACAGGGTTGTGTTTCCGGGTAACTTGCAGTAATTTACATTTAACCAAGTTGAACAACATGTTCCAATCTTGGCTCCATTTGATAAGGTTATTGATATCTAGTTGCAGTGCATAACAATCATCCATAGTTTTAATTTCCCGTAAACATTTACTATCATCAGCGAAAAGGGCAACAACAGTACCTTCGGAAACACAGTCAGGTAAATCGTTAATGTATAATAAGAACAGGACGGGTCCAAGAATAGATCCTTGAGGAACCCCTGATAATACGGGTAGCCATTCTGAAAATTGGCCTTCGGCCACGACACGTCTGTCCTCTCTCGTTACGAGGAAGGGAGATCATCGACGAGCAAACTGTTAATCCGATGAACTCATGTTGGAGGCATGATATGGATATTGTATAATCAAAAAGGTGCGAACAGAAATTCTTCTTCTCGAAGATCGACACATTCATCTTGTTGAAGCCTATACCAAATTGGATGAGGAAATAAAGGACTTAATTTCCAATCAAACCAGTTGTCCTGTACAAACAAGACTGTTGGAATGGTGGCCCTCAGACATCCAGAAGTCTGAGCAAAAATCCAGGGATTCGTGGGCTTCGAAAGATGCATGGCTCATGAATCTACCTAATGAGATCTCTGATGTAGACGGAGCCTAAGCGCCTAGATGAAAACGTGACGGATAGACTCCAAATTTGCTCCAAGTCAACTCGTTTACCAACTAATCCGCGGAGAGAACGAACACGGGAAAGTGATTCGACCTGGGATTCACATGACACCGGCCCGAGATACACTAGAAGACCAATTCGAAGACCAGTCCCTTAACGACCCATAACAAATCGAGAGAGAAGATCATATCGGCATACATCTTCACCAAGTTCCAACCCTGTACCTCCAGGTGTCAATCATCTGGACCACCCAAGAGGCACAGTGTTTATTGGACAATTCAGGAATAGATCAGACAATTCAAATAACACTGAACAATCATATTCTGACAATAATCGTTTTTTAGGGAACCGCGGTCCACGGAAGAGGAACCGGTATCAAAACAACCGGTTCCAAAGGTAATTAATTTATCTTCATTAACCTTAACTGAAGTACAAATTAATATACTCAAGCTGGGTTTAGACTTCACCCCTACCCCTGCGCCGAATCCGGATGATCTATCCAAAGATATCCGAGCTTTTAGCAAAAAGCTTAGAATGTGCGAGTTAATGCATAACTCCAGTAATTATGGTGATGAATCCATAGTTAGAAATTTGGATACTTTTCGACCCCGTACCAGCGATGATGATCACTTGGAATTATTCATAGACAATTTGAATAACATCCCGTTAACATCTTCATCGAATACGCGGTCCAACATATCATCGCACCAGAAATCTGCTATCAAGGATCTTTTATCAAACTCGGATTTAATTATCAAAGAGGCTGATAAAGGTAAAGCCGTTGCCATAATGGATAGAGACTATTATAAAGAGAAAATTCTGGAAATGATTAACGACAAAAACATATACAAGGAAGAAGACTCTAATCCAGACAACCAAATATTAACGAATCTTCGCAAACTTGTTAGGAAGAACGAAGCCATTTTAACTAAAAAGGAAATAGGGTATTTGACCAAATTTGAATCTAATAGCAGTAACTTTTACGGTCTCCGTAAGATTCACAAGTCTGAAGAAATAAAACAGGCTATCCAAATTCAAAAATCGGAACACGTTACAATTCCCCGACCCCGTGACCTTAAATTAAGACCTATTATAGCCGGACCATCTTCCCCGACTCAAAGAATAAGCCATTTAACAGATATCCTTCTCCGACCTCAAAAGTTATGTAAGAGATAGTTTGGATTTCTTAAACGGCCTACCAGATCAAGTGGACTCTGAAATTAAAATGGCTACATTTGATGTAAACAGTCTATACAGTAACATTCCGCCTAGCCTAGGCCTTGAAGCCATCACGTACTGGCTCGATAATTTCCCTGCAACGCTCCACAATCGTTTTAAGAAGGATTTTGTCTCAGATAGCTTGGAATTCATTTTGAACAACTCGTTTTGTTGTAATGGTCGTTTCTACATGCAAGTCCTTGGTACGGCTATGGGAACCAAAGTGGCACCTGTTTACGCAACTCTTTGTTATGGGTTACCTGGAACTGACCCTACATGTATATGCCAAGATAAACACCTCTTATGGAGATAATTTCGGCCAGATATTCAAAGAAAACTGGCGCAGATTTCTTGATGATTGTTTCATTTTCTGGCTCCTTAAAAATGGTTCACTTGAGTCATTGCCTGACATTCTGAATTCCCTTCATCCTCAGATTTCTTTTACTATGGATACAAGTGACGAGAGCATTCCATTCTTAGATATTCTTATTTTGAAACCTGAGGAAACTATAAACACAGACATCTACAGGAAACCAACGGACACACAACTATATCTCCACTTCCACTCCAACCATCCAAGACACACCAGAGAAAATATTCCCTACACTTTGGCACGCCGAATCTGCACTATCGTGATAGATCCCAATATTCGGGCGCTACGGCTAACTGAGCTGAAAACCTCTTTAATCTCTCGAGGTTACCCAGAGGGCCTTATTGATAAGGGAATAAGGAAGGCATCTGCTCAGCCCGTAAGCGAACTTCGTCAATCATCTGCTAAAGCCACAAAAGGAAATGTTATACCTCTCGTCACTACACACAACCCGAATAATAATAACATTTTCCCGATAGTGCTAAACACGTTACCTATTCTAAACAACGGTGCAAAAATGAAAGATATTGTTAAAAGTTCATCTTTTATTAATAGCAAGATACAAGCCCCAACCCTTGAGGCGATTCTTACAAAAGCTCGTTTTTTGGAAAGTCAGTTACATGCACGTGTCGCGAAATGTAACAGATCGAAATGTGGCGCATGTATCCAAATACTAGAAGGACCTAGCGTTAAATTCAATGACACAAATTCTGTGTTTGAGGTTAAATTCAACATGTCATGTGACAGTAAATATGTTTACGCACTGATTTGTCAGGGCTGTGGAAAACAGTATATCGGTCAAACCACAGATTTAAGATCTAGATTAACTGTTCACCGGCAACATATTAATAATGAAAACCATTGTTATCTCCCGGTCAGCCGACACTTCAGACAGTGTGCCATACATTTGACCCCTTCATTTAAAGTTTTCCCATTTTTACAAAGTACTAAATGAGAATCAAGCCTTATTGGATGTTAAAGAAACGATGTTTATAGAAAAGTATGGTTCCGAATTGAACGGATCGCATAGACCTTGAATATATTTGTTATTTTGTTTGTTTAACAACTTTGTGAAATTAGAAGTTTTCATGCAATACAAGTACGTATTTATCAAACTGTTGAAGCATGTCACATCCTGAAAATACCCACCTCTGCTTCACAAACCAATTATGTTTGATTTTGATTATTGTTTATTGCATGTATTGTACTTATTTGAATTATCCCTTTTAATCTCTCTTATTGTGACCAACTGTTTCTATTATTGTCAGCATGTTATCAAGTCACTGCTTGTTTTAGCCAGGCACGTCGTCTAGCGACCGTTGTGACCTGTATTTGTATATATACCAGTCTGTCATTCGAAAACAGTATTCCCTGAGAAAAACATTACGTTCGAAACTGCAGTCGGAATATAATGATGTAGAAAGTTGAGAAGGTTTTTTCGTTCTTTTTCTTATATTACTGCTCCACACCAGCAAACTTCTTTTTTTTTACCTTTATTGTATAATATATATAAACTAGATATAACGAGAAACTAACTACTCATAAGAAGATACAAAGTTCTTCTAAAAGATACCCACTTGTTATAATGAAAGGACTGGTTGCGATGAGATGGATTTCCGAACTGGTGTGCATGGTGTTCTATTTCGGCCATTTTTGCGTCGCACGTCGTCGCGTTTTTACAATGTTAAGAGATAGAGCGTGACGCGACGTCGTCTTTTTTAAACGTGACGTCGCCCTTCTCGTCGCCTTCTTATAATGTTAAGAGATAGAACACGACGCGACGTCGCCCTTTTTAAACTCGACGTCGCCCACGACGTTGCCCTTCCCGTCACACGTGGCGTCGCACTTCGCGTCGCCTTCCTGTATTTTATATGGTGTTCTATTTCGATCATTTTTGCGTCACGCGTCGCAGGCGACGGGAAGGACGACGTCGCCCACGACGTCTACCGCGACGTCGACCGTCCAGCCGCCCTTCCCGTCGCGTTCTTATAATGTCAAGAGATAGAATGCGACGGGGCGTCGCCCATTTTAAACGCGACGTGGCCCACGACGTCGCCTTTTCCGTATCGCGTCGCCTTTATCAACGCGACCCGATAGGCGAGGTCGTATAAGAACGCGACAGGAAGGGCGACGGGAAGGACGACGTCGCCCACGTATAATGTTAAGATATATAACGCGACGCGACGTCGCCCATGACATCGCCCGGGACGTCGCCATTTCCGTCACCTTCCGTTATTTTACGATAAAATCTGGCTGCGCATGCTTAGGGAGCAGATCGTGGATCGTATGGTGAGGCCGCCATTTCATGAATGAGCTCTGCCACTATCGATGAAGGTAATGTCGGCGTAAATGAATAATGCTTTTCCTGCATTATCGTATAGCTTTTAAATGGTGTTAAATATTAGTCCATACTTGGAATGATACTTATTATGAAATTATCTCTCGGGAAGTCTGTAACTCGCTGTGTTGTATCGTACACATTAAATTTTCGCTTCCAAAAGATACGCAAATCCCCCAAATCCGTACATTGTCTTGAATTTCTTTATTCCCATCGCATTTACGTGTGTATGTGTGTGGCTTTATGTGTATTTTTTGTGTTTTCATTTTTCAGATGTCCTTTCAGTATATCTCCTTATGTGACCATATTGACCAGGGCGTTGAATATATCCTTGTATATACTGCTGTCCAACAGTGTATACCAGTACTCAACCTGTCAATTCCCGGCAGATTGTAGTGTAGATCTATAACCTTTCAATTTAGCGGAGAGGAGAGATAGTCATATAGCTCTCAAAAAGAAAAAAACCCCAGAAATTATTGACTAATCGCCAACGAAATATATGATTACTGAATTATGTGTGTATGGGGGGATTGAGTTCAGGGCGAAAATTATTCATGAAGTGTAGTTCTTTAATTTCCCTAAGTTTATTATTATCCCCGGATAACTTGAAGAATGGAAAAATTCTGAATTTAATATCAAGGTGCCCAGCACATGTACCAATGTGTTGTGTCACCGCTAAGAAACGAAGCCTTAGTGTATTAATCTGCTGTTGATGTACACGGGTTCTGTTTCTCTCAGTTTGCCCAATATAATACTTTTTGCAACCAGAACAGAGGCGTACATAGACCAGGTATATATGCGACTTCCCAGTCAACGTTAATCCTCAGTCGCTTCGTCTGGATCACTGGGAATCGTCAGGAATGTCCGGTAATATTCGGTAAGGTCCGGTCATCTCCGGGATGTCCGGAGGGCAATTGTATCGGATATTCTATGCATAGCCATACACGCAGCGATACTTTAAATATCATATGGAATATAGGTGACCAATCCACCATTGCCAACTAGCGTAATATACCTTGGAATAATTCCATAATAATTACGGGTGATTATATCTTTCTATCGACATGAACATCTCGAAACTGGGCCTATACGTTGAAAATTTGATCGAAATACCGGCCCGAATATTTGTATTGAGTAAAATAAAATAGACCGTGGTCTACAGCTAATCCGCTAAGCTGATATGCTTGTACAATGAAAAGAAAGACTGGTACTGTAAATTTGAACTTAAATCTGATGGTTTTCTCCGTGAGAGTTTGTTTTCTTGTACGATACACTGCCCGGATTTTTTTTTACACCGTCCGGTAATCCTCCTTTGATGTCCCATACAAAATTGTGTATATCCCATATAGATATCGAATTGTAGGGGCCTATTTGTCGTTTTCTGACGTATACGCTTTTAATCACACGCTGATCTGTCTGCTTTGGAATCAACCCGCCCATCTTTCCTGGTCGGCTTCCCCCTAGGTTGTTCTAATACTTTTTGCGTAGTCCGGTACACTGTCGATTTCTTTTTGTTCCATCTAAAAGTGTATTGTGCTCGATGTAAGTCGAGGTTTGCAAACAAATCATCGAGATATTCCATTCGTCAAATTCGCTTGACTAACCAATATTCTCCGGTTGATATTCGCTTGACTAACCAATATTCTCCGGTTGATATTCGCTTGACTAACCAATATTCTCCGGTTGATATTCGCTTGACTAACCAATATTCTCCGGTTGATATTCGCTTGACTAACCAATATTCTCCGGTTGATATTTATCGAGACAACAAATATGTTATTTCTCTCGGTTGAAGCATGAATTAGAGAGAAATTACTTTCTCTGGTTGGTGTAATGTGTTTATGTAATCAATTGTTTTGTTTAACAATTGGGCTTGATCTCAGGGCGGTGTTTCCCGCCCTGGGATATATATTAAACTAAGGAGTTGTAATGAAGTTTCCATTCAGCACCACTGACTGGGACCGTGCTGGTAAATTTTTCTCTCCTACGAAACCACAATGGATATTACAAGTGTGGCTGAGATTTCCACGACTTTGAACTACATTATACAACAGATCAAGAACCTGGAGAATGATTTTGACGCCCAGTTTCTGAACTGAAACAGAATCTCCAGCTCCATTTCGCCGGGTTGTCAGCAGAAGTTAATATCGGTAGTTTGAAAAAGAAAGCCAAACAGTATATTTGAAAACGAGCTGGAAACAAGTACCAGTTACAGCATATCTCGGTTATAGAGAATGGACTGGATTAATTATACATGTGTGCGTTTAAGAACGGAGACGCTTTCCAAATGCGAGAAAAGCCAAACGAGCCCCTTTTCTCCGAGCATTCAATTCCTTCAACGATCGGTGTTTAAACTTTTCCTGGTGTCCGGAACTCAACCCCGGTTGCGGTCAAATACAGGATTCATCGGCGCATGCCTTTCTTCCTTAGGATTTTCCTACCCAGACTTGCTATTTCAAGTACCAGTTCCAGGTGAACACGCTTTTCAAGAAGCGTACTGATGAGTATTAAACAGAATACAGTAAACAAGAATCTAAGAGATAAGTATTGCTTTGTTTTGTTGTATTTAATTGAGCAATTGAGTATTATATACACGACTTTTTGAACGAGCGGGATTTTCGGATCAGGTTCTGACGAACGCTTAATGCGAATATGAGCATGGCTAAGCAAACATTATTGCGAAAGGAGTATTAGAATGTAGTTTAATGGAAAAGAATAAGAACATGTAAGTTTCACATTATACGAGATCTTTAAAGGGCAGGGTGGTCATGTATTATCGGTATATGAGTTTCCCCTTAGACAAACAGCTAACAGGTGAGCTGAGCACTTGCATTGTTTCAAACATATTGTCCTTAACATGATAAATCAATAGAAGTAACAAAACCTTTGGGCTTGGGTTTGTTTTCATTGTCCTTTTGTTTTCTGGCTGGTGGTCTTAGTAGAATCATTCAATTTTCAGGATATGTCTTACAAAATTCACCCACATTAATATGTGCTGGTTGGTATATGTAGATACTGTGGTGACTTCCTCGAAGAAGATCTATGCTAAAGAAAACTGTCAATGATTCTCAGTTGCAATTATTGTTTATTATTTATTTGTTTTACTGAGTCAAAGTGAAAACAGAATGAAGAATTATTACAGTCTCGCAGACAAAAAAAAAAAATGCTATCTGCTATCAATTCTACGTTAGTATGGTTGCAAGGCAATTAGTGTTTGAGGCTAAACCCAATGATAATTTATCTAGATGTTTCAAGGATTGACCAGGTGTGTGGATTCTTCTTCGATTTTTCGAATACGCATGGAAGCGCTGTCTTTGAAATGCACTCTATTCAGTGTCAATCAGCATAGAGAACAGCTAGGCTACCTATCTATTCTCCTCAAATATTGTTATTGTCCCTATGTGAGTTGAAAAACATTAACTCACTTCACTGGGATTCGGGTGTGGTTCAATTTAATTGAATGAATAATGGATATTTCCATTTCAGACTAGAAACGGCTAAAATAATTATTTTTCACAAGAACCGTACAGGTAGCCTATATCAGTTAAAATTGTTTTTCCATGATATATGGAACTGGCCAGAGATTGTTGAGTAAATGGGCAAGATTCGATGGTTTGTGTTCTGTTAATGGGTAATTTCTTACAACCGCTTACAGCATCAAGATTTGGCTTATCTGTAGCCTTAATGAATCCGTTTGAGAAGGTAGAATATACACTGTTACTGGAACTGATAAAAACGCAAGGGAAGTATGAGGGAAAATGCCCTAAAAAATGTTTCTTTTATTTTGAATATTGTTGTATTGTCGCCCTGTTCCGCGTTATAGGATATACGATCTCTTGATCGTGACGGTGACTTCATACGTGATTTGTCATCTGATAACGGAGTTAATGTGGGCGAAAAGAGTACGAGAGAGTACAGTGGGGAAGTTTTTCTTCTTGTGTTCAGCCTTGGTGGTTGTTATGAACGCCTTGATAGCGTAGTCTGTTGTTAGTCAAGGTAGCTGGGCGATTGTCCGGGTGACAGTGAGTGGGGTCTAGGTGACGTGATGAAGTTCAGTGGGCCACACGCTTGTGGTGCTGGCTAAGTTCTGCTATAAGCTAACATATACCTATTCCCGCCTTACCTCCTCCGACTACACGTTCGGTAATGTATTAACGAAAATTAAATACACGAAATTGATTATAGAATGACGAAGCACTAGACTAAGTTACGTCTTTTCGATTTTTTATTCAAAAGGTTTTGTTCTGATGTCTGTTTTTATCGGTCTGGTCAGCTCCATAATTTATTGGTGTGTCGTCATTTTGACTTTTGTTTTTGCTTCGGTCTGGTCGGCTCCATAAATTACTATGGTGTCATTTTCACTTTCGTTTTGTATCTGTCTGGTTGGCTTCGGAATTTCCTTTTTAATCATTATTTTGTTATTCAAACAGATAGCAAGTGGCAGTTTTGAAGCTATAAATGATGGTAATGGCTACTAATATGTTGGCTGCAGAGCCGGAGAATACTGGATATTAATATGATCTGAGAGATAATGTATATGAATACTAATATGGCTGCAGAGCCGAAGAATACTGGTTAAATGTTGGCTGCAGAGCCGGAGAATACTGGTTAAATGTTGGCTGCAGAGCCGGAGAATACTGGTTAAATGTTGGCTGCAGAGCCGGAGAATACTGGATATTAATATGATCTGAGATAACGTATATGAATACTAATATATGGCTGCAGAGCCGGAGAATACTGGTTAAATGTTGGCTGCAGAGCCGAAGAATACTGGTTAAATGTTGGCTGCAGAGCCGGAGAATACTGGATATTAATATGATCTGAGAGATAATGTATATGAATACTAATATGGCTGCAGAGCCGGAGAATACTGGTTAAATGTTGGCTGCAGAGCCGGAGAATACTGGATATTAATATGATGTGAGAGATAACGTATATGAATACTAATATGGCTGCAGAGCCGGAGAATACTGGATATTAATATGATCTGAGAGATAATTTATGTGAATACTAATATGGCTGCAGAGCCAGAAGAATACTGGATATTAATACAATTGGAGAACAAATGGTTTTGGGTACTCGTATGGCTGCGAAGCTGAAGGAATACTGGTAAAATGTTGACAGCAGAGGTAAATGAATTCTGGAAATGTAAAGACGTATTTTAGTGCTCTAATTGGCAGAGGTGAGAGAGAACATGGCAGGGGAAAAGAGAGAGAGAGAGTGAGAGAGAGAGAGAGAGAGGTGGTAATGGAAGGGTGAAAATGTGACAAAGACGGACTCGGCCCTGAGAACTTGTAAATAGTGTACATTCTGCACCACGCTTTAATTTGACTAAATATTTTGTGGAATAACTCATTGGAGTTAACATATGCAATATATATTTATACATTCTGTTTATAGTTGGTTAAAGGAACCGGAAGCAGTAGGATAGTTAATGGGTAAGAGGAGATTTTAACATGATCGTTTTAACATTAAATTAATGTGTTACGTGTATGATTTGCGCATGAGTGTTGGGATGTGAGTTGGTATCGTTTTCGGTGATGTTGAGAACATCGTGGATTGGCAATAAGTGCGAATATTGATGATGCATTAAAAAGTGTGTTTGTCTTTTGTATATTTATATTTGCAGAGATTTTTAGGCGAGATTGGAGATAGTTTGTAGAAGAAAAGGTGTTCTTGTTGCCTCTTTTATTAAGTCGTACAGAGCCTCTAACAACGGCAATTCTGATACAGCCTGACGATGAGTGACGTTTCTGAATCAGCTGAGGACGCATATGTTGTATCGGTGAAGGTTTGACAAGCATTTAAACATATTTAAATAGTCGATTGCGATGCAGATATCCAGATATGTGTAATGGAATCTAGTCATGTTATATATAAAACTGGAAGTATCAGGGTGTGATATATGCCGCTGGGCGAAAAGTCTTATTGATCAGAATTAAGCTCTGTGTGGTAGATTTTGGCGTAAACTGAAATTAGATGCTGAGAATAAATTGTTTGTAAATGGTTACAAGTTTATGTTTTAATGCAAAAGTATTTACTTGTAAATGAATAATCTGTTATGAGTATATTTGTCTCTTTATGCATGTTATCGACAACATTGTTTTCGGAATATTTTAAGGGTATATTGTGTTATTAGTGTTTTTTGTTGACGACCAGTGTTATAAAAGAATGGAGTATGAATGAAATTACATGTAAGTTTATATCGATTTTAGAAAGACATGTTTAAAAAAGATCTATATAGTTACTCTACCATTTAATCATTTAAATGACTCAATTCCGAGAATTATGATGTGTATGTCCATAGCTCAGAATGGTGAGAGTAAAAATTGCTGTCAGGATATATTGGAATAATTCAAATGCATTCAAAATATCATGCTTAGTGAGTAGTGAAGGCAGAGTGAGATTGTGGAAATTATATAGAAGCGTTTATATGTTGTGTGGGTGTCAGTTGTTGTTCCACCCACACAACGCCTGGAATTCTATATGTAAATATGCTGTTTATATAGATACAAATTTTTCTGTATTCTGTAACAAGGGTGAAAATCAATTCACGAATAAGTTTTTATCCTTAGACCATTGACCCGTTCTTTGGTGTTCAGGTACGGTCCCAGCAGTATTACCAAATATGGAGTTATGTGTTGATTATTGGTGATTTGTTTGTTTCATAAACAAATGGAACCGGGTACCAGAGAAATGTTATTTCTCTCGGTTGAAACATGATTTAGAGAGAAATTACTTTCTCTGGTTGGTGTAATGTGTTTATGTAATCAATTGTTTTGTTTAACAATTGGGCTTGATCTCAGGGCGGTGTTTCCCGCCCTGGGATATATATTAAACTAAGGAGTTGTAATGAAGTTTCCATTCAGCACAACTGACAGGGACCGTGCTGGTAAATTTTTAACAAAATTAATAATTGCATATGATAAGTTAATGGCAATTATATTTGATGGTTATCAATTGATGGCGCATGTTGGTTTACGTTTTCTGTATTAATATTTGGATATTGTTTCTTATTCGATTATGTCTTAAAGTATTATTTATATATATACTTCGTTGCCTTAGGCAACAGTTTGAGTATGTGTTTGTAGTACATGTTATTGCTTAAATGAGTAACCGCTCTACCCCCATAGAGTAGGCCAGGCTGCAATGGGTTGGGGGCAGGTTTCCTCCCTATTATGACTGGTTATGGTCGGGGGGTTGTTCCTGGCCGGCGGCAGGCATTTTTTTTATATATAGGTTATTCTCTAGTTTTATCTGAAAATAATTTGTTTAACGAGTTGTTTCAGTATAGCGCTGATATGCCGTATCAGTGTTATGGTGTTTGATGTCGTTTATATGCATTTGACCTCATCGGAGTATCGTAACATTGTAGAAATGAATGGTAGATTTCTACCGCTGTTTGTCAGAATAAAGAGAGCATACGGTCCCAGCAGTATTACAGGTACGGTCCCAGCAGTATTACCAAATATGGAGTTATGTGTTGATAATTGGTGATTTGTTTGTTTCATAAACAAATGAAACCGGGTACCAGAGAAATGATATACAGAGAGAGAAAAAAACACATCAATGTATTATTAATATATACCTTAATACCTTGCTCAATTGAACATCTTTCATTATACATATTAGTATATAAAATCCTTATTCTTTCGTATTTCTGAGTAAGTGGGTGAAAACGAGGCTGTAATTGAGGCTGTAATGATGTCATATCCGGTGACGTCACATCCGGATTAAAGATGAAAAGTTACTTCCGGGATGACGTCACTTATGTCACGTGTCTATATGACGTCACGGATAACTACATATATGTGAATAAGTCCCGTCCATGTGACTTCCCAGTCACTGTTAATTCCCAGTTCCTTCTTCTGAATCACTGGAAATAGAAAGGGATGTCCGATAATCCCCGGAATGGTTCAGTCATCTCCTGGAATATCCGGAGAGCAATTGACCTTACAGTTCAATCTTACCCCATCAATTTCTTTGATAGGCATTTAGAATTCGGCATATATAACAAAAGTATATTCTATGGATAACAGCTTCTTCATTGCTGTGGAGCTGACGTTTCGTTGGAGATAGTTCCAACTTTTTCAAGGCTAAACATTAGCTTTGAAAAAGGTAAAAGTATCTCCAACGAAACGTCAGCTCCACGGCAATAGAGAAGTTGTTATCCATAGAATAGCCTTGTGGGTTAAATCACATTCACTCACCCTAGTTGAATGTTTGCCTGATTAATGGGTAGTAAAAGGGAATTTCAATTCGAATATCTCCTAATTATATTGTTATGAGAACAACAGTTCTCATACTCGTTATTCTAGACGAAATTTCTCACAATCCTTCGCAAAAATGGACAAAAATCCTCTAGAATTGAACTGATGTGAGGACCTATTATCCGGTACTCTCTTCTCTAAACAATTTTTATCTAACTGGGCTATTAAAATATATAATTTTGGACATGTAAAATCGTTATTCTTCTGGAAAAAAAAATGCTCAGATTGCGCATGTTCAGTTGAATACCTTGGAGATATAAAACACATGATATCCAAACGAAACCTTGCCCCGGGTTCAGCGGAATTACACACATGAAACGTAGCGCCAGAAATCTTGACCCTACGGACGTATGTTACTGTCATCGTACGATATTTAAAGCGGAATTTGAGAAACTTTGATGAAGGTATTTGGTGGTGTAGCCCTGATTGACAATTTCTGAGACAATATTCTGTGGCGTTGATTAAAATGTTCGCAGTCTGCACATGATCTATCAATTTTTACCAGTCGAAATATGTATACGCCGATAAGTTCCATATAGAATATTGCTATTCAGAATGGGCAGCTAAATATGTGACAATTGTAGTCATCTCTCTAGTCGTAGAGTCGACATGAGAGAAAGCCCTGATGATTTCTATAGGGGTATTGGTCCAAGAGTCGACATGAGAGAAAGCCCTGATGATTTCTATAGGGGTATTGGTCCAAGAGTCGACATGAGAGAAAGCCCTGATGATTTCTATAGGGGTATTGGTCCACATATGAAGTTTCGTCGCGGCTATTAGCAGTTTCCTTCAATTCATTGGTCCAGATATGAAGTTCCCATCTGGGATATGAGGGAAGGGTGTATATGTCTTTCACGGCGTCGCTACTATAATAACTACTCAGTATTACGATATCGTCTATATAGCGTGTGGATTACTAAAGGGAAAGGGCCTTGTAATGGTTATCACGCTCCGATTAAAGGTCTGGATTTGCATTTTCAACATAAAATATCTTACTGATTCCACACGAAAGCACACTGTCTACCATGAAGTCGTAATTTTACAACTTTTATAGCCAAATTAGCATGATTTATTGGCATTTAAAGTCGCGGTACATGATTGTCCACGTGCTGATATACCTTTATTCGAAAGCAGACCAGAGAATAACCCCATATAAGTATGTCTGAAAACTGGACAAGGTTACACGAGTTATAAGAAATACTATTTATTGGTTGGAAAGTATAATATAGGCGATCATAGCCATCAATGCCGTTTATATGGTTGAACTATGGTTTTACTGATTTATGGCTAAAACAACCCAATGACGTCAATGTATAACCATATGGGGGAAAACTGACGAGAAGATCAGTGCTGGAAAAAGCTATAATGAGGCTCAGTTCTTCTAAAAAAGACAGTGTTTCCGAGCAGTGAGTTGTCTTCAGTATTATTCAGGAGATATTCGTTTAGCATTTTATCTAAGTCCAGCGTCTTGTGGTACCATGGATACACTTTTTGTATTCAATCAAATAACAGTCCTACCGGCAACATTATATGTTTGCGTATATTCAAATAATGCCATTACCAGTCCGATGACACCAACAACAGGCACGCTTCACCACTGTCCCATTATGTGACTTCGAATAATCTTACGAAACATAGCTGAGGGAATCTTGGAAATATCTTGCGATGTCGCTATACATACCCGTACAATAGAGCTGTATATAACTTGATTTCGTTAGCGTCAATACCATTCAGTACAGCCAGGTGTCCGAGACGCGAGACTGAGATGCTCGCAGGATATACCAAACCATCTCTATTTGACAGTATTGTGTGTATATATTTGCCTGTACCAGAAAAGAGAAGAATGGTATTTGCTTTATGAGAGGATATAAATATCAAGCCGCTCTCATCGACCCCGACTCCTAGTGGTAATAACATTCTCATCGACGCCGACTCCTAGTGGTAATAACATTCTCATCGACGCCGACTCCTAGTGGTAATAACATTCTCATCGACGCCGACTCCTAGTGGTAATAACATTCTCATCGACCCCGACTCCTAGTGGTAATAACATTCTCATCGACCCCGACTCCTAGTGGTAATAACATTCTCATCGACGCCGACTCCTAGTGGTAATAACATTCTCATCGACGCCGACTCCTAGTGGTAATAACATTCTCATCGACGCCGACTCCTAGTGGTAATAACATTTGCGCTTTACTCAGATTGTTATGGAAACGTAGGCGACGCTTAACATTTCCATCAGAATTGAATATGAAAACATCATCCAGGTCCGAATCAGCCACAATCAGCTCTCCTTGCGCACTCTCGGCTATACCTTGTGGGTTTGCCAGTTCTCCCTGGCCATATGTTCGAAGCACATTCCCTTCGAAGTCAATATGATGAACGGCGGCCTTCCACTGGGTTACGAAATAAGTTGGCTGTCCATTGACTGGTCGGCCACATGCCACGGTTGGGTAAGCTGTGACGAAGGGTAACGTGATTCTTGTATGAATTGTTGTGATAATGTTACCAACAACCAGCTGCACTTCGTTGCACCCCATCCTCTCAGACATCACGAATGTGTCGTTCTCTGAACACACATCGTAGGTTTTGCCTTTGACGTCGTAAGTTTCGTTCATATTTGTCCACCTTTTACCGTCGACTCGATATAGCTCTCCGTGAGCACAAACGAGCAATGCATCACCGGACATGGTCAATCCTGTGATGCGATAATTCTCTGGTGACCAGATTGTTTGAATTGCTTGAATTTCTCTCGGAGATTCAAGTTTACATCTCAGCTGGAAATGGTTTTCCATGCTGTGCGTCACTGAGGAATCCATAACTGACTGAAGAGATAACGCCTGTGGCAGTGGCACGGAAACAGACTCAGTGGACAGATGTGCAGTTCTTCTGTTGATGAGTGCATAACTGTCTAAGATTTCTACATCGTTGCCTTTTGAGAGCAGCACGCTTGCATATGAAAGATGACTTTTCACTTGAGATATCAGAGAGTCAACTCTTCCTAACTCATTTTTTTGTATCTTTATTTCTCTCGACATTAACGTTTCTACTTGATCTATTGCGTTCTCGGATGCCCAGGTAATGGAGCGGAACAGTTCTTCCCGTTTGCCTACGATAGATTCGATTAAAGAGTTTTTGTCAGCCTCCAAAGTAGAAATATTTTCGGACAATTCACCCGCTAAAGCTGATAACGCTTGACTTCTGTTTCGCAGGGTCTGGACTCCACTTTGTAGGCCTTTCAGTTTACCTTTTATTGCCTCTTGAAATGTAACCGCCTTGTGGTCAGCATGGCTCAGTGCTTTACAGTCACGACATATCAACTGCCGACAAGGGACACAAAAGTATCGCACAACTTCATCCTCGTGAGAGTGACACTTAATGCGCGTGATATGGCTTACTTTTCCTTCCAGGTCGGTTCTAGTTTCTCCATCTAATGTTATGACATGATGTGCTTTAGACAATCGGGCCTTCCTGTGAGCTTTTGTACATTCCTCGCACAGATATTCACAACATTCAACACACTTGGTCGCAGCGGTTGTTGCTGTGCAATCGTCCCTGCAAGGATCACATGACTGGCTCACCTGAACTTTGTTGTATTCATCTTGGAGTCTGACAATAAAAAAGCTGTGTGCGTATCCATCCACGCCATTTTCAGGCAGTGCTATTAGATTGCGGCATATCGGACAAAGGAAAGATCCTTTGTTTAATGTTTTATCGACATATATATGCAGACAGCTCCGACACACGGAGTGACCACAAGGAAGAAGTGTCGGCTTTTGGTAGTACTCCAAGCAAAGTGGGCACGTGACCAAGTCTGAAATACTCTTCCTTTCGATATTACCATCGTCCCCTCCGGTTGCCATCTTTTAAATTCTAGGAAAGAATAAGAAAGTTTTGATTATATTTAATGTGATATAAGAGGTTTACGTGAAAAGAATTCTGGAAGGCGTTCTTAAAACCCACACCCCCACCCAACACCTTCAGAATATATCGCTAAATAGTTTGGAAAAAGGTAATGTTTCATATTTCCTCATGGGGCAATGAGCACTTCGAGTAACTTTAGCTCAACGTAATGTTGTAAGTCTAGGCGGCAGCAACACGCGCAAAAATAGATAAATTTCCCTAGGCCCTTGGTACTTTTCAGAATAATTCTTTAGGTGTTTATCACCTTTTAGTATTCTTATCCGGTTCGAATGGCTAGTATGAATGGATCTTTAGCTTAAAATGCATACATTCAGTAAAGTAGATAGTTAATAATAGTTATTCCAAACTGGAGGGGGGAGGGGAGGGTTAGGGGGTTAGTCCATACCCAACGGAATTGGACCCGTCCATAAACATCCGTAAACAAAATAATTTGCATTCTTTTCAAGATTGGTTTCAGGTGGTGATGGTTTTTGTGCATCTCTAACATTCTCTCAAGAAACTGTAGAGAGGAAGTCCAGCAGAATATATTGGAGCGATATGCAAGAAGTGGAAAACTTGGCGACTAAAATGCAACCATAGGACTTCCCTCGGCACTTCACATTCAGACCCGAGCATACGATGGATTCTCCGACGAAGCCTTAGTATCTCTGCCGCGCTTTCATTGCAGCTGTTCATGTGGAGACTACGAAGTATCCACACGGCCCCTTGCACTAGCTGAATCGTAATTAGATACTCTAACTCGGAAGCTGTGATGACAGATCGGTTAAAAAAACAACTCATCTGATCGTAATAGATGAGCATCGAGGACGTCTGATGGAGCACACGCCTCAACATGGGGTAAACCTGGTTAATGCAATAATACCTAAAAAAAACTAACCTGTAAAGCCTAACATGCCTATTACATAGCATGGATTAATGTAGTACATGGGGCTGCCATACAATGAACCTACTTATAATAGTGGTTTTGCGCTATTATATTACCAGAGTAAATGCAAATTGGAAACTGGTTAATCTTGTGCAAGAAAGCAGAATTGCCGTGTAAGACAGCATGAATGTGTGACAAGAATACAATACTATATTCGGCATGGGTAATACAATTGTGAGGCTAACATTTAAACGCGAATGAGCAACACTTTCAATTAGTGGGGTTAAAAAGTTTATGAGTTTCTTGACCTCAGTGTGGGGCACTCAGTTTGAGGAACTACAAACCTGTATTGTATTGAGCGAGCTGTGCTGCAAAGAATTCGATTCGCAAAATGCGTGTTCAATTCAAGAAAATGTTTTCAAAAATTGCTTTTTCCTGAAGAAATCTTTTGCTAACAAATATATGGTATGCGATGTAAAATGGATATTCCTTATTCATTTCAGTTGCGGACACAAAATTGAAATGGCAAATACATACATATCAAGTCTTATCAATCCCAAAGTACAAGTTTTCTTGACGAAAATCACTACATTTCCAATTTACGTGAACAATCGGATTGGGGGTTCTTAAAAGGACTCAATATAGTCATCAGCAGCCTTTTCAAACAATCAAGTTTCATTAGAGTTGAATATAACATCACATATTCCTAAACAAGATTATAATGTATACATGTATTATGTACATACTTCAGTATCCATGTACATTTTATAAGAATACAGAAATGATTTAATAGTGTGCAAAGTCAACACTAGAGTAGAGGCCAACAGGCTCATGTCGAGGATCTGACCTGTGCTAGATTTGCTCCAGAGAGGGGGCTTAATGTTTGTTTATAGAGCCATAAAGTCCACAGAAGTCCAAGTAAAAACCTTAGTCTTATTAAGAAGTGGTTCCATCAGGTTAGGCAGCCAAGGACAAAGGGGTAATTCTACCGAAATTTTGTAAGATGTATTCAAAATCAAATCTTATAATAAACTACAGGCTGTTATTTCTTTGCTCTATACAAGAGAACTGTTCAAATCTGCGAGTAAGTGTGAATTTATCTTCTGAAAAAGTTGTGGGACAAAGATTTATCACAAATTTTGGTAGAATTACCCAAAGACTCTAAGAGTGGAATTATCTCCATGACCAATGCAGACTGCATATTTCACATCCACAGAGCAGTGACTCATACTAATGCTGTATGCTAGACAACCGCTATGGTTGTGTGTAAAGGTACACTTCAATCACAATTATTGGGGATGAAAGTGGTGAAAAAGGAAAAAAAAGAAAAAGAAAAAGAGAGACTCAGATGAGTCTTTACTAATTTACCATGCAGTTTTTGTGAAGAAAATTACATAAATTACATAAATGAAAACTTGGATCGAAAAATCGGCCCAAAAAGGGCTATTATAAACTTTTGTCTCCGTGACGTCATTATGGCGGCCATCTGGGATTTGTATTTACACATTCTGGTAGAGTTTCACCCAAGTTGTGCGTTTCAGCTTTATAGTCAGGCTTAACGAAAATATATTTAGCCCCCTTCTCCACCCAACCCCAGCCCCGAGGCTGCGGTTACACCCCAAGTCGCCCAGACCAGATCGGGTTGAAATCGTACCACATAAACCCCGTAAAAAAATCCCACTTTCTGTTTTTCTCCATTTTAAAGTGTATCTGTTGCACTTTTGTAAGTGTATATAATATTCAAGATAACGATGTGAAAAACAAAACGTAGTTTCTCCCAAAAATTTAACTACATCCATCTCAGAGGATTCAAAGGCAGCTTTCTATAGCGCACAGCCCCTTATGACGTCAGGGATGACGTTAACGACGTCATGCTTCTAGCGTCCTGCACCGTCTGCGGGACGTCGGGGCATTGCAGAGAATGTATCAGTTTTGTAACAATGTTGCGTTGCGCACAAGTTCCGAGATGCACAATTGTTAAAATTAAAGTCGTAAAACAAGAAACAAGTTATAAATTCTACAATTTGGAAGATTATCTTGGATATAATGTAAGATTGCAAAAGTACCACAGTTACACTTTAAGTGAATGATCATGGTGCCGATTAATGGTAAAGATTGGTAATGCATTGCACAGGGTAGTATATTACATGTATTCAATAGGAAGAGTGATAGTTCATTGTTCATTTTGAAAAAAATTAAACTGATGGTGTATTTTCTTGCTGATAAGATTCATGGGTAAACATTAGGAGTTCTTATTTATGGATTTAATTGTGTTTGTTCTGGAAAATACTTGAAATTATATATCTGTTGAGATTTCATTTGAT
>JAVTVY010000663.1:0-36219 GCA_036873755.1 Hanleya hanleyi
ATGTTCTGAAGAGTTGCAAGTAACAGCGTAATATATCGATTGTGCACGTGACCGACCTCGAAAACTCGTTTTTTAGACGGCCGTATGACAAATAGCAAAAGAGGACATTTCACACCTGTGTGACAGAACACATTTTTTTTCTGTCCAAAGTAGGACATTTCACAAGAAGGCATTTATGTGCCCGAAATGTTGATGAATGGCTACGATTATGTTCTTTTACACCTTTTAAGTTGTTTTACTAGTATGTATTTCACATGGTTGTCCCTTCTTGTGTGTAGCTGTCCTCAATTGGGTATTCTTTATTGAAATCCAATATAAAACGGGTTTAACTGGTCAAGAAAGGACACACGCCACACGATATAAACCTTCAAAACGGGGACAAGACAGCGATGAATATGTCCTCAAATAATGGTTAATTATTTCAATGTGTGTGTGGTTATGTCCTCAATTGGGTACCTTTATCTGACGCTAGTGTGGAAGTGTTTACCCGATGACGAGGATGTATTCCGTACTCTATAAATCTTTAAAACGAGGAAAATAACATCAGCTTTCTTCAAACGGTTGGAGATCATTCAAGCCGGTAGTTGAAAGTTAGTGTAAGAAGTGTTTCATTAGTCGATAGGGGACAGATTCCATACGAAATGAACCCTTCAAAACGAGGACATTAACCTAAGCTATGTCTATGTCCTCAAATGGTTGCTTAATGAACACATAAAGCCATATCCCCAATTGGGTATTCTTTGCTGAGAGCTTGTGTCGACCGTGTTTTATCAATCAAGAGGACACATACATACTATAGTGGCCGACCTCCACAACTAGTGTTTTTCACGGCAATAAAAAGATAACAAAAAAGGGCATTTCACTCCTGTGTGCAGAACACATTTCCTTCTGTCCAAAGAAGGACATATCAACAGTTTCTCAAAATTTGTATTTATGTGCATGAAAAGTTGATGAATGGCTACGAATCTGTCATTGTACACGTTTAAAGTTGTTTTACCAGTATGATTTGCACATGGCTGTCACTTCTTCACGTGTGTGTAGCCGTCCTCAATTGGGTATTATTTATTGAAAGCTGGTATAAAACGGGTTTAACTGGTCAAGAGAGGACACACGCCACTCGATATAAACCTTCAAAACGGGGACAAGACAGCGATGAATATGTCCTCAAATGATTGCGAATTATTCGAATGTGTGTGTGGTTATGTCCTCAATTGGGTACCCTTTATTACTCGCTAATGTGGAAGTGTGTACCCGATGACGAGGATGTATTTCGCACGCTGTAAACCTTTAAAACGAGGAAAATAACGTCAGCTTTCTTCATGTGCTCAAATGGTTGCAGATCATTCAAGCCGGTAATTGGAAGTTGGTGTAATAAATGTTTCGTTGTTGATAGGGGACATATTCCATACGAAATGAACCCTTCAAAACGAGGACATTCGCCCTATGTCTATGTCCTTAAATGGTTGCTTAATGAACACATGAAGCCATGTCCTCAATTGGGTATTCTTTGCTGAAAGCTTACAAGTGTGGAGTGTTTTAACAATCAAGAGGACACATTACATACGATAGTGACCGACCTCGACAACTAGTATTTTGACGGCAGTAAAGATATAACAAAAGAGGACATTTCACTCCTGTGTGACAGAACATATTTCCTTCTGTCCAAAGAAGGACATATCAACAGTTCCTCAAAATTTGTATTTATGTGCATGAAAAGTTGATGAATGGCTACGAATCTGTTATTGTACACATTTAAAGTTGTTTTACCAGTATGATTTGCACATGGCTGTCACTTCTTCACATGTGTGTAGCCGTCCTCAATTGGGTATTATTTATTGAAAGCTGGTATAAACGGGGTTAACTGGTCAAGAGAGGACACACGCCACTCGATATAAACCTTCAAAACAGGGACAAGACAGCGATGAATATGTCCTCAAATGATTGCGAATTATTCGAATGTGTGCGTGGTTATGTCCTCAATTGGGTACCCTTTATTAATCGCTAGTGTGGAAGTGTGTACCCGATGATGAGGATGTATTTCGCACGCTGTAAACCTTTAAAACGAGGAAAATAACGTCAGCTTTCTTCATGTGCTCAAATGGTTGCAGATCATTCAAGCCGGTAATTGGAAGTTTGTGTAATAAATGTTTCGTTGTTGATAGGGGACATATTCCATACGAAATGAACCCTTCAAAACGAGGACATTCGCCTAATCTATGTCTATGTCCTTAAATGGTTGCTTAATGAACACATGAAGCCATGTCATCAATTGGGTATTCTTTGCTGAAAGCTTACAAGTGTGGAGAGTGTTTTAACAATCAAGAGGACACATTACATACGATAGTGACCGACCTCGACAACTAGTGTTTTGACGGCAGTAAAGATATAACAAAAGAGGACATTTCACTCCTGTGTGACAGAACACATTTCCTTCTGTCCAAAGAAGGACATATCAACAGTTCCTCAAAATTTGTATTTATGTGCATGAAAAGTTGATGAATGGCTACGAATCTGTTATTGTACACATTTAAAGTTGTTTTACCAGTATGATTTTCACATGGCTGTCACTTCTTCCCGTGTGTGTAGCCGTCCTCAATTGGGTATTATTTATTGAAAGCTGGTATAAAACGGGTTTAACTGGTCAAGAGAGGACACACGCCACTCGATATAAACCTTCAAAACGGGGACAAGACAGCGATGAATATGTCCTCAAATGATTGCGAATTATTCGAATGTGTGTGTGGTTATGTCCTCAATTGGATACCCTTTATTTACTGCTAGTGTGGAAGTGTTTAACCGATGACGAGGATAGTAGTAGTAAAAAGCTAAATTGGAGCGTATTTATGCAAATGAGAGCTCTCATCCAATCAGAAGCCGGCAAATCTTCGGCACTCTCCGGTAACGTTCGATCATCTCCGGCAATGTCCGGCCCTCTTCGGCAACGCCCGGCCCTCTCCGGGACAATAAATAGCCTTTATCTGCCCTTCCGAAGCATCCATGGCCTGTACAGGGGTCCCCGACAATATTTGCATCTATTTGCCCATGTTAAATGGCAAGTGGGGAACCCTCAGTCTTCCCATACAATGAAAGGGTCCTAGAAATTGAACCCGGGTCGGTTTATCAAGAGGCAGACGCGTTATCCATTAGGCTACGAGTCATATGATACAAACCAAGGTTGAAAATAGCATATACACTACTCAAAAAAAGTTAAGGACCACATTTTATTTTGTGTAGAACTTTTTTATATGAGACATTGGACTGCTGGAAATACCCCAATACAACTGTCCTGAATGACCCCACACACACTGTGGTCAATTTCACATGCTGTTAGTTTCAGTTGTTGCATAATGTCTCTTACATCATTGCACAGCCTGAAATGTGGGCTTGTAGGGGTATCAGCTGACCACATGAAGTGGTATAAAAGTGGATGCATGATCATTTTCTGTCACTGGTCACCACAAACAGACAACTTAGTGACAGCAGCAATGCCAAGACAGCACCTGAGTGAACCAGAGATTGCCAGAGCCCTGGGGATGCTGGAAGCAGGCTTCAGTCAGCGAAGGGTAGCCGAAATGATGGGTGTGTCTCACAGTGTCATCAGCAGAGCAAATCAAAGGCACCGGGAGACAGGGCTGTACTCAGAGAGACCCCGCAGTGGCCGACCAGTCGTAACAACCCCGAGAGATGATCGCTACTTGACGAATCTCTGCCTCCGCAACCGCTTCCACAGTGCACGTCGACTCAATAATGACTTCGCTGCGGCCACCGGAGTCCACTCAAACAATCCGCAACCGACTTCACAGAGCCAATATGCATGCCAGAAGGCCAGCTCAGTGTGTCCTACTCACCCCTCTTCACAGAAGATTCCGTCTTAACTGGGCTCGGGAGCATGTCGGATGGACCCAACAGCAATGGCGCCGTGTGCTGCTCACAGATGAGAGTAGATTCTCCCTCGACCACAATGATGGACGTGTAAGAGTCTGGAGGCGAGCTGGAGAGAGATTTGCCGCCCCCTGTATTGCAGAACATGACCGTTTTGGGGGAGGCAGCATCATGGTGTGGGGAGGCATCTCCATTGGGAACCGTACTCGCCTATACGTGGTCCCACGGGGAGCAATGACAGGAGTGAGATACAGGGATGAAGTGCTCGAACCCATCGTTGTGCCATTCGCAGCAAATGTTAGAGGAAATTTCATTTTCATGGACGATAATGCGCGTCCCCACAGAGCAAGGGTGGTGACGCAGTTTCTGGAGAACCATGGGATCGAGCGCATGGACTGGCCGGCAAGGTCCCCGGACCTGAATCCCATAGAGCATGTCTGGGACATGATGGGGAGGAGTATCGACCATCTGGACGCACAGCCACATGGACTGCAGCAGCTGGGTGTGGCTCTGGAAGCTGCATGGGATGCACTGGCCGTCAGAGACGTCAATCGTCTCATTAACTCCATGAGACGGCGATGTGAAGCCGTTATTGCTGCAAGAGGAGGCCATACTCGCTACTGAGCCAACTGAAGGACATTCAGACTGAAAATTTTGAAAAATTGTTATTTGACATTTCCCTGAAACTGTTCATTTTGAGATTGCCCAAGTTCTCAGACAAATATGCATTTGATGTTTTGAAACATGTTTTTTATTTTTCATTCCAACGAGACCAACGAGATCTAGACAAATAAAAAATGAAAGAACTAGACCCCACTCATTGCTTGGAAAAAAATTATGAGTTGAGAAAAAAGTGGTCCTTAACTTTTTTTGAGTAGTATATATTCAAGAGACGAATGGAAACTCATATACTGTCAAAATATCATACTACATGTACATGACTTATTGTATCATTGATCATTTGCTGTTCTCTACTGTGTCATAATATATATGTGTCTTGTGTGCATGAGTGTCAGTGAGAGAGGGACTCAAGGAAGATTGGTCTTGTACTAATTGAATCTCCTCTGTAAATAAAGTATTATTATTATTATTATTATTATTAGGTGGGTCCCTAATGGACCGATGGGGTCGAGTGAGGTATCAATGTGAAGCCTATGTGAGGGGGCATCCCACTGGGTGGATGTGGGGTTGGAATATCGTCATTCTGCGCATGCGCAATAGAGAAAGGGTATGAAAATAGACGTTTTGGGGTGAGCCCCTAAATGAGCCGATGGAGTTGAGTGAGGTATCAATGTGAGGCCTATGTGAGGGGGCATCCGATTGGACTAGTGTCTCGGCCGTTGTCCACATTCTGCGCATGCGCAGACAGGGAATTCTGGGAAAAGGGTGTGGAAATAGACGTGTTGGGGTTTAGGTGAGCCCCTAATGATCCTATGGTGTCGTATGAGGTCTTATTTTGAAGCTGTCGTGAGGGAGCATCCGCCTGGTCTAGTTTGTCGTTCGTTGTCAATAGTCTGCGCATGCGCAGTCTGGCCGTAGTATAGAAATAGACGTGTTGAGGTTTAGGTGGGCCCCTATTGGGCCGATGGGATCGAGTGAGGTATCAATGTAAAGCAGTCGTGAGGGAGTATCCAACGAGCTGGGTGTGACCTGGAACTGACGTCATTCTGCGCATGCGCAGTAGAGAAAGTGTATGGAAATAGACATTTTGGCGCCGACATGGGTCACTATGGGTCCGATGGAGTCGTATGAGGTCTTATGTTGAAGCTCTTGTGAAGCAGCATCCGATTGGACTCAGGGTTCGCCCGTGTTCAAGGGTCTGCGCATGCGCAGTCTGGTCGTAGTATAGAAAGCAGGCATGTTGGGGGATGCGTGGGAGTGTGTGTGTGACCCACCACTAGGGGTCCCTGGTTGGGGTTGGGTGATGGTGGTGTGGGTTCTGCGCACAGACGTCACTTCTGGGTTTCACTAAAACTACCTTCGAACACAGAAGAGTTCCAATGTTCCCTCTTAGACGTAGGGTCCGGCCCGGCCTGGCCCGGCCGCAGCGCGCGCATGCGCGGGTTACTCCGGCCGCAGCGCGCACGCGCGCATTATCCAGCCGCACGCCTGCGCGGGTGAATTTCGGATTATCCTAGGCCACTGTTCGAAAGCCAGTTTCACCGAATCCCCACATGTCTGTTATAGCCTTCATGCATTATGCTCATATAGAAAACACACAAGACAGGGTTTTTTTGGGTGAGATCTCATTTTGTTTTTTTATTCAACAACAACAACGTGAGAACAACCACGTGAAAACTGAAGCCCAGAACAGGGGGCTTGTACATTGAAATCGATAAAACTTAAGCCCAGAACAGGGGGCTTGAACATTGAAAGAACTTAAGCCCAGAACAGGGGGGCTTGTACATTGAAAGAACTTAAGCCCAGAACGGGGCTTGTACATTGAAATGAACAGGAACAGGTTTTCTTTGTTGGCGCTCATATTTCCAGCAGACACAGAGAACACTTTGGTTTGCACACGTCGGATAGGGTACTGGGCTGGTTTTGTTTCCAAGGCTTTGAGGTGTCCCAATTGAACGGCTGGATTCGGTTTCGCTTTTCGGACATACAGGACTGCGTCTTGGATGACAATCTTATAGTCAGCTGCATGCCCGTCTACGTTAGTGGCCATCAAGGCGAAGATCGGAGGCGCCCGTATCAGTCGGATTTTGATGGAGATCCTGTTCAACAGGTACCGGTCTTGCATGAAGATGTCTGCGTGCAGTCGACCCATGAGATCCACCGAGACGCCGTTCGCGGTCAAAGCCTTCCGTTTGTTATATCCCACATTGTCGTTCTCTACGCCCATGTGCTGGGCTGTGTCCTGGTAGAATAAAGCGGCTGTGTTGGTCGAGTACATTGAAAGAACTTAAGCCCAGAACGGGGCTTGTACATTGAAATGAACAGGAACAGGTTTTCTTTGTTGGCGCTCATATTTCCAGCAGACACAGAGAACACTTTGGTTTGCACACGTCGGATAGGGTACTGGGCTGGTTTTGTTTCCAAGGCTTTGAGGTGTCCCAATTGAACGGCTGAATTCAGTTTCACTTTTCGGACATACAGGACTGCGTCTTGGATGACAATCTTATAGTCAGCTGCATGCCCGTCTACGTTAGTGGCCATCAAGGCGAAGGTCGGAGGCGCCCGTATCAGTCGGATTTTGATGGGGATCTTGTTCAACAGGTACCGGTCTTGCATGAACATGTCTGCGTGCAGTCGACCCATGAGATCCACCGAGACGCCGTTCGCGGTCAAAGCCTTCCGTTTGTTATATCCCACATTGTCGTTCTCTACGCCCATGTGCTGGGCTGTGTCCTGGTAGAATAAAGCGGCTGTGTTGGTCGAGTCACTGATGAGTTTGTCGCCGAGAAATATATCCACCTGTTGAAACATCGAGTGCAGCCAGAGATTCGTCGGGCCAACCGTTGCTTGGTCGACGATTCTGGAGCCATCTTCATTGACGATCTTGGATTTCACATACAAGTATGTATGGGCTAAATCCACATAGGCCGTATCCGCATTACTGATGGTGAACTCGATGGGCCCTGTTTCGTTGATGCTGGAGAGCGGGAGTAAGAGGATCCCATATAACTTGATGTTGAGATGAAATTTCCCACTCGAGAGAAGGAAAAATCATCCCGACCGAGCCGTTAGGCGAGGTCGGGATGATTTTTCCTTCTCGAGAGTGGGAAATTTCATCTCGGCATCAAGTTATTTGGGATTCTTTTTCCCATATAATTTTTTTTAGCCGAAAATATTGCCAACAAAGCACAACAAAGATTTTCAGCTGGCGGTTTGCTTACAATTTTACTGCGCAGTTATATACATTACGTAGGGTGAACAGGCACAAGGTTTATTACGCAGCAAGATTATTACGCAGCAAGAGAGAGTTCCCAGTTTAGAAATCATTATAAACAGTAAATTTATCGAATTTAGCAGTTGAATAAATTTAGTTCGCCTTGGCTAAGGAGTAAAAGCATTACAGCTTGACGAAAGAGTCAAGTCCACAATGTAACTCGTGACTGAAATGAACTGAACTTGAAAGTTGAAGCAGAAAGCGCGAATAATTTGCCCAGAGCGATAGGCTCAATATCCTTGATATCTCTGGTTTCACCCAATCCACATAAGTATTCAGACAGTACATTTAAGTGTGACTTCGTTTTTCGAGCCGTCTCTTTGTTTTCCTGAGCGCCAATAAAATCATTCAAGTCAACATCAACACACCTCGTTGTTTCGGTTTGGTCATCGGTAGGCCCAGCGCTAGGTTGATCAAGTTCAATGTCGTCGATGTTCAGTGGGTCCAAGTCGTACCATGGCACGTCAATCATTTCGCCTGAATCCATCGTGACACGGAACAAAGTAAATGTTCCCAGTGGTTTGTGCCGTTTTACGAATGTTCCAGCTGCCTTCTGGCTGGATTACTTCACCCACACACTATCGCCAGGTTTCAAGAAATTCAAGTTGATGTCTCTGTCCATCGACATATTAATCCATCAATTATCGGTATTGTCATAATTGTGTAAAGCAGACGATAGTAAATGTTACTAAAAATAGGCGTAGTATATTTGACCTACAAATTTCATTCATGAAAATACGAAAGTAGTCCGGCATTGCTTCTGATTGGCTAGTGCGCGTCACGCGCTGATCTCGTATACGTATATGGGATGAACTTTCCCACAGGGTGTTCTCATATGGATTTCATTGGTTATTATATGGGAATTGCTCCACCCATAATCCTTGTTCGGCACTGGTCTGTGTGGGCGGGACGGTCCACAAATCAAATTCACTGTTAGTGGAGGGGCAGGACTCTGCGTGGATCAAGGACATGTTTTAAGAAAAGATATCCTGGGTCTTCGATGTGCGTCGTCGCTGAGTCGGTCGTCGACTGGTGCGTGGTCTCGGTGGTGCAGGTCTTTTATTCCCTACGGTGCATTGTGCTTTGGCCACCAAGACGCCTCCTGCTTCTTTGGCCAGCCGTTTCAAGGCTTCTTTGGGTGCCGTACCCCCCAAGACATCACCGGCGACTTGCAGTCCACTGCGTACCGCTTGTTTGCCGATTGCTTTCACCCCACGCGTCACCAAGGGCAGGAACGTTTTGACGATGCTCCCGAGTATGTTCCCCAGTCCATGTCCTCGTTGCATGCGTGCACCACTAAAGACCGGAAGGCCACCGCCGGCATAATAGTCCATATAGCTGCGTGCATCGCACTCGTAAGGCACCTTCATTATACAAAGTGAGTGGGGAGCACGTGCTTGTCGAAAATGAAGTGTCAGCACCACTTTCCCGCGTTCGAATGCCACCGGTCGTCCCGTGTTTATCTCTTATATCCACCGTGATAGTGTTGATGTCGGCTTGTCGTACGGGTAGGTAGAGCATGTGGGTGAAACTGTGGGTGACTTGATCTCCATACGTCTTTTTAATGGGCACCACCCGTAACAGAGGTGTGTTGATATCGCCCACGATGTGGTTGTCCACCACGTCCGAGTAGACGTAGAGTCCATACATACCCGACTTCATATCCATCGGGATCTCGCCTTGGTGGGCGGTGGGACCAGCGAACGTCTGTAGATCGAAACCCATCATTTGCTGTAGGATAGGACTCAGTACGACACTCGCGTTGGCGGTGACGATAAGCTGTGCCTTGTCGTTGTGTGCGTTGTAATCGAAGTCCACGTGATTCTTGAAGGGAAAGGATTTGATGGGTTTTGAAGTATTCGTGACCTCCCGTAGAGCCTTATGATGCAACAGTCTCGACAGCCCACCCATGAACTCCTTGGGAGTATCGTATTGGCCTTCGGGGAGGGTGAGTCGGGTGTCTTTTCCTTCGTAGGTCACCTCGTACCACACTTCATTGGCTCGCCCGTTGTACCACAAGTAAAGGTATTGGATATCCACGAGGCCACATTCCCAGCGCCCAGGTAAATGTAACGGTTGCGGTAACTGGGTCACGTTCTTGGGCAAGGTTTTGTCAGGAAACACATCCAGCGAACTTTTACTGGGTAGGGTGAGGTAAAACATGGCGACTGAGCTGTCCTGCTGCTGCTGTAGGTTTTAATAGGTGTTCCAGGCCTTGGGCGGTTGTGTCCGGCGTCGTGTTCGTCGCGGTGACTTGCTACGTGTCACGGCTCTGGAGATGTGGGGTGTGGGATGTCCTGATCAAGGATGGTTTTTTAAAGGTCTGAAAAGAAGGTGCCCGTTGTGGTGGTGGTGTTTTGAGGGGTGACTCCGGTTCCCATTCGGATTCCCAAGAAGATAGTGGGCCACTCGGCGATTGCTGGGTTCGCTGCATAAAGGCCCAGCGGTGGGGGTTCCCCACCAATTCCTGTGGTACATGCATGTCTTTCAAGCCTTGAGCGAAGCCCTCCCATCCTCGAGGATCCGTGTGCGACCTGCGTTTACGCATCAGGTCATTCACTAAATCCGTCATGTGGGTCCTGGGGACCACCTGATTCTGTACCAGGAGTTCGCCTCTATCATTCCAAGTCATGTTAGGATTTTGTTTCATCCGTTGTAATACCAGGCCAGCTTGTTTCTTGAACGATGCAGGTACATTCTTCAGCTTTTCGTCTTCCACCCACTGTGGGGATGTGGGTGGTACCCCTGGTAATGGCGGCTGTCGGAGCGGTGCCGAGGTCGCCGGTGTGTCACGTGGTGGTGGTGGTGGGGTAGAGAGGGTTTTGTATTGGTCCATGAACGTCATGTACCTTTGAAGCGTCTCATTGTACCGTTGTACTTTCTCACTGTCGCTTAACCCCGGTCTCTGTAAGATCTGTTGCATCTCTCCATCGAGGGTGTTTATGGTCTTCACCGTAGGTGGGACAGGGTAGGGCGATTGGAGGTTTTGAAGGAACCGTGGTTCGACGAGGATCATTTTTTTCGTGTGGTTCATTGTCGGCTGAAGAGTCCACCCAATACTGGACCCAACACGGAAGCGGCCAACGGTGCTAAGATGGCCCCGAGAAAGCCGCCTTTCTGTAACACCTTTTTCTTTTGTGTTTGAGAGACTCGCTTCTGGACTAAGGTTCGGAGACCTGTCTTATGCTTGGTCAACTTGGTGTTCTGAGCCGGAGTCCGTGGTACGTTGCCTTTTAATAGGTTGTACCCGATCTCGCACAGACAGCGTACAAGGTCAGGGTCCGCACCGCGTACAATGGTTCGGACCAACTCGGGTGGGGCCGTCTTCAATACACGGAACGTCGGAGCGTGCTTCCGTACTCGCGCAGACATCATGTACAACTAATGCCAGAACCCACAACTCTGCCCTTTTTATCTACCTCAGAGAACAGAGACAAAGTCAACCATGCTGTGGTATTAATTCTTTTTATTATCCCCATCATCAAACACACACTCCAGCTGGGGGAGCCACTGTGGGTGTGTTTACACTATTTTTGCATGTACACGTGGTGGGCCTCTCCGGGAAAGATGCCCGTCCGTAGTCGAAGGTGGTCGGGGGTGGCTTGCCTGAGGTCGAAGAGCATATACTCGTGCTGAGGGGTTGTCGCATCTTTGAAGGCTTCCAACACAAACGGTGTGTGGCCGGGATACATCTGTCTCGCCAGGTGCAGCAGTTGAGTGGTATCTCTCGGGTTTTTGAAGACCACCAGGTAGTGGACATTTAAGCTGATGTTCCGATGTTCTTTGTTTTTACTGAACAGATTCTGCACAATGTAGATGATGCTGAGCCGTCGATGGTGGCTGCCTTTGGTAAAGAGTTGGGTGACCCGCGCATCCGTCTCCGCCATGAGATCATCCAGAACCACCAAGGTGTCGGGTTCCAAATCGGCCAGGTTGGGTAGGCCTTCCACGAACGTGATGTGGGGCATTGCTGCATACGCTGCCTGCCATTCTCCGTAACACCACACGACTCGGGCAATGGGTGGGGTGATCATGCTGTCGGCGTGTTGAAGGAGGTTCCGGACGAAGTGCGTTTTGCAGGAACCCGTCGGTCCTGCGATGACGCAAGTGAAGGGATGCTGCCACCGAGGGTCCATGGTTCGAGGTGTATCCGCTGTCGTGGTAACCCGCTCTTGTAAATTTGGTACGAGTGAACTGGAGTGGTGGTGGTGGGTACAACGTCGGTCGTCGTTGTCTGTTCACTGTGAGGGATGATGGTGGTGGGTATAGCGTCGGTCGTCGTTGTCTGTTCACTGTGAGGGATGAAACCCTGTGGGCTTTCAGACGTAGTGGGTGTACTTGGTGTAGGTGTGGACTGTATACTCGGTGTGGAGCTCGACGTGGCTTGTACACGGGGTGTGGTGGTGGTGATGACTGGGCTCGATACGGGGTTGACTGGTGCTAGCTGTAGACTGGTTTGACTGGTGGCTGGTGTTCTCAGTTGGTTAAGTAGCGTGCTGACATAGGCTACGTCGTAAAACACACCTCCGTACAACACACTCAGCAGGGTTAGCACTATCACCACAAAGCCCACTTGCGCTTTGCGCGTTTTGGGAGACGCTGTGTTCAGAGGCAGCTGCTGTTTGTCCATAGCATCGTGGTCGAACGTGGAATGAAGGATGACGGTAGTGGTGTCTGGTTTTATAGTCGTTTCACCTGGTTGGCAGCGACCCAGGAATTGAAGGAACTGGGCCAGCCTTGCCATTTGACGAAATGAAACAGTTTACCACGCCGACGTTCCGTTTTCAAAATCTACTCCACAGTGTAGTAATCTTGCTGTGTTTTTACGACAGGCTGTAATTCCGTCTAGTAAAACGTCCCTAGCAACGGTTCCCCTTGAAGATCTTCCAGTTCATAGACTCGCTGCTGTCGGGGAATGCGCCGTTTAATCAGGAAGTGCTCATCGCTCCAGTTGGGCAAGTAACTTTTCTCAAATTGACCTTTGACTTTACTGATCCGTACAGGGTCCCCGACTTTGTACACCTCCTTCGTCGTTCGCTGCGATTGCCTGGGGTACAAGACACGCCGGACTTGGGCTTCATTGCGTTGGGTCACGGTAATGGGGGCTCTCTCTATACTCCGGTGATAGGCTCGATTGTAACCACTCACAAGTTTCGGGAGAACATCGATGTACCGCCTTGTATTCTTATAGGTGAAATATTTATACATGCGGCCTTTGAATGTCCTGTTGAACCTTTCCACCACGGAAGCCTTGGTTTCGTTGTACGTATGGAAGAAAAACACCTTCTGGGCTTTCAGAAACTGGAACGGTCTGTTGAGGAATTCCGTGCCTTCGTCGGTTTGCAAATACATGGGTTTGCGCCCGGTCTTGAAGATGTCCTTGAACGCCGCTATGAGATTCGCTCCCGTTTTCGTCCGGATGGGTACCACCCACGCATACTTCGACAGGATATCGATGCACGTCAAGATATACCGATTCCCATCGTTGTGTTTGGCAAAGGCGCTCGTATCGACCAAATCCGCTTGCCATTGGGCATCTAGTCCTCCCACGATGACCCGGTTCCGTAGAAAATGGCGACGGGCAGCTCGATGTAAGGTATAGGTGTCTTGTTTTCTTAACCAATCTCGGACTTGAGCACGTTGTATCCCCTGGGGTTTGGCCGCTCGATAGAGAGCCGTCAATGCACTATAGGCCGCCGGACTGTCGGGACTGTAGTATAAGTTATCCAACACCTTCTCCCAGCTCTTCATGGTGACAAATGATGATGGACCCTGGCTCTATCGTTTATTTATAACGGGTATATCTTGGGCCGGAGTTTCTTTCCGATTTTCTTCGTTGGCTTCTGGCAGCACAGTGTCCATGGTAAATGACCAGTCCAACTCGTCTGATGACCGATCTTCCTCCGTAAGCACTTGATCCACATCTACCATGGTATCTTCCAATGCAGACCATAGATCAGGGTGAAGGGTAAAATGCACTGTACCCCCATCTAGCCGAGCCAATTGAGCAAAGAAGGGACCGCGTCGGATGTACACATCGTGACACAAGTGGATGACGTCGCCGTCCAGTTCACCAGACAACACCCGTTTGAATTTTGTCCAGCCCTCTCGGGACAGACGAATGTGGGCCGGGCACGGTTGTGTAGGGTCCGCATCACAGATGTCTCCCACCTCCTCCATGATATCGACCTTATCCGCATAAACGTGCAGGAAGACCTCGGTGGTCAAGCTGAGATACGCCCGTATTATATGCTCCGTCATGGTCAGTACGTGAATGGTGCAAGATTTGACTGTCTCTCGTATTTATAGGGAGAACCCCGTGAGATCAAAGGATCGGGTGGTCATGTCACTGGGCTGACTGAGTCAAGCCGGATAATCAATGGCATCATCGTCTGCCTCCGCTTCATTGCTAGGTTTGGTAATTTTTTCATTGGGTTCTGCCGCCGCTTCACTCAGGGCACAAGCCCACTCCAACTGAACAGCTGACCGCTCGTCCGGTGTGAACAGCTGGTCCACAATAGGCACCACTTTCTCGAAGGCTGTCCACAGATCGGGGTCTAGGGTGAAGCCTCGCGTAGGGTCTTGGTAACGGCCCAGGCGTGGGAAGAAGGGTCCACGGTATACGTAGATGGCATTGTCTATGTGGATGAGGTTTCCGTCAGCGGGCGACCAGCAAACATCTCCACGGTCTTCCACGAGGGTGACTTTATCTTCATAGACGTGTAACCCCACCTGGGGTGTAAGGGGAAGGATGGCTCGTAGGACTGGTGACATGCTTGACCCAATGACGAACGGTGAATGACACACACTCTGTCTGACCCTCGTATTTATGGTCAGGTCCAAATGTCAATGCCACAGCGCCAGGATCAATAGGGCACAGACCATTACTAGGCCAACCAGTCGTGGCTGGTTCCGGCGTGAGCGCTCGTGGTTCATAGCCCGAGCATCAAGGATGGCTGTCATAGTCCAGTAGTGGTGAGTGATGGAACACCTCTCCATCGAGTGCACTCTGTCGAGGACCGCTTCTGTGAACTCTTTCAGGATCTGGCGTCGCCCCTCGTTGTCGTCGCCATCTGAAAACATGGACCGGACCACTGCTCTGTAACCCGTGAGTGAATTAACCACGGCCGCATGCTGTAAAATGCGAGTCGCATAGGGATGTAGGTCATGGCTCTGCAACCGTAGAAATGAAGGTGTGGGATCCAGAGGCACGTGTTTTATAGACCATGTCACACATGCGCGCCTAGACGTAGCTCTACGGGTGTAGTCCGTGATACGTACTATTCTGATGGGTTAGTGCAAAAAGAGAGCAACAACAAGAAAGATTACAGCGCCGGAGGCGCTCATGGATCCCCTGAAAAATCTTCTCCACGTCTCATGGTATAGCTCCGGTGAAGCAGGCTCAGGCTGGTGAGGCTCAGGCAAGTAGCTCCTCTCGTCAGATAGGCTCAGTCTGGTCAGCCAGGCTCAGGCTGGTCAGGCCAACGAATGCAGCAATGCCCTAAATATTCCCACTTTTATACACCTACATAGAAGTACCGGATGTAGGCGCGGACGTAGGCGAAAGCCTTCTAGTACCCGGATGTAGGCGCAGACGTGAGCGAAATTCTAGGACCCGTCCATTGGTTCTTTTATCGATCGCTCATTGGCTCTTTTTCTCGACCGCTGATTGGTCCAAATGGACCTGCCCATCCTTCCCAGGTTAATTTACAATCCCCTTTTTGTGTTCAAGCTCTGTATATCGATGCCGCAACATTATTGCCGAAAGGTAGAGCTTTTGACCTGGATGTGACCTTTGACCTTTTGACCCGACATTCATCCGCGCACTTCCGGATAACCCGCGCGCGCTGCGGCCGGGCCGGGGCGGGGCGGGGCGGGGCGCTGCGGGGCCGGGCCGGAAAAACCCCCGGATGTTGACCATCCGGACCCTACGTCTAAGGGGGAACATTGGAACTCTTCTGTGTTCGAAGGTAGTTTAAGTGAAACCCGGAAGTGACGTCTGTGCGCAGAACCCACACCACCACCACCCAACCTCAACTAGGGACCCCTAGGGCTGGGTCACACACACACTCCCACGCATCCCCCAACATGCCTGCTTTCTATACTACGACCAGACTGCGCATGCGCAGACCCTTGAACACGGACGAACCCTGAGTCCAATCGGATGCTGCTTCACAAGAGCTTCAACATAAGACCTCCTACGACTCCATCGGACCCATAGTGACCCATGTCGGCGCCAAAATGTCTATTTCCATACACTTTCTCTACTGCGCATGCGCAGAATGACGTCAGATCCACGTCACACCCAGCCCGTTGGATACTCCCTCACGACTGCTTTACATTGATACCTCACTCGATCCCATCGGCCCAGTAGGGGCCCACCTAAACCTCAACACGTCTATTTCTATACTTCGGCCAGACTGCGCATGCGCAGACTATTGACAACGAACGACAAACTAGACCAGGCGGATGCTCCCTCACGACAGCTTCAAAATAAGACCTCATACGACACCATAGGATCATTAGGGGCTCACCTAAACCCCAACATGTCTATTTCCACACCCTTTTCCCAGAATTCCCTGTCTGCGCATGCGCAGAATGTGGACAACGGCCGAGACACTAGTCCAATCGGATGCCCCCTCACATAGGCTTCACATTGATACCTCACTCAACTCCATCGGCTCATTAGGGGCTCACCTACATCCCAAAACGTCTATTTTCATACCCTTTCTCTATTGCGCATGCGCAGAATGACGATATTCCGACCCCACATCCACCCAGTGGGATGCCCCCTCACATAGGCTTCACATTGATACCTCACTCGACCCCATCGGTCCATTAGGGACCCACCTAGATCCCAAAACGGCTATTTCCATACCCTTGGTCTACCGCGCATGCGCAGAATGACGATATTTCAACCCCACACCCAGCGCATCGGATGCCCCTTCACGAATGCTTCACATTGCTACCTCATACGACTCCATCGACCCACTAGTGGCTCCCCTAGACCCCAAAACGTCTATTCCATACCCTTGGTGTAGCGCGCATGCGCAGAATAACCATATTCCAACCCCATACCCAGCTAATCGGATGCCCCCTCGCGTAGGCTTCACATTGATACCTCACTCGACCCCATCGGTCCATTAGTGGCTCCCCTAGATCCCAAAACGGCTATTTCCATACCCTTGGTCTACCGCGCATGCGCAGAATGACCATATTCCAACCCCACACCCAGCCCATCGGATGCCCCTTCACGAATGCTTCACATTGATACCTCATACGACCCAATCGGTACACTAGGGACCCCTCTCGCCCCCTTCGGTGATCTCCGTGTCTCTTCGGGCACCTCCGTGACATCTTGGGGCACCTCCGTGACATCTTCGCAACATTGTAGCGAACGTGCAACAATGTTGCAATTCGGGGAGCCAGGTGTTCGGCACGTGACAACCCCAAGCAGACGACAGCGAAATTCTGGCGGGAAATGCAACATTGTAGCGAACGTGCAACAATGTTGCAATTCGGGGAGCCAGGTGTTCGGCACGTGACAACCCCAAGCAGACGACAGCGAAATTCTGGCGGGAAAAACCCCATCCGAAAAGGCACGGAGGTGAACGACATTGTGGAAAAAACCCACAGACAGGTCAGTACATATCCTATCATGTTCCCAGGTCACGCTCCATTCTCCCAGACCGGAAGTGACGTCATACCTACAAGAGCGCCCCCTGGCGGAAAAAAAGGAACCAAGAGTTACCTCCCTGGAAAGTATGAGTCGAAATACTGTCTACCTACTACTCACGATGACTTGCTAACATCATCGAAAAGTATTTATCGCTTCTCACTTGCAACAATCGTGCTTTGGTAATTAACGTTTTTGGCGCTAACACTGTCGTGAGCCTTTTGATAAGATAATTCAAGTCCACTGAGTGCCCGGTCTGACGCATGTACTCTCTTAAATAATTAGATTGGAACTAGTGACCAACCTATTCCGATTGAATCTTTCAATCGCACCGAAAGATTGACATTGTAATCTGTGACGATTAGAAAATTCTTTAATGGACGACGGTTGAATATTGAATGGCGGACTAGACGCTTGTATTTTGTCCCTAATTCCAATCTTCTCAGATTGAAATGTCAATATTTCGGTGTGATTGTATTTTCAATCTAGAATAGAATGAATATTTACTGAAAATTCAATCTATAAACAGATCCTAATAAACTGGAAGTTTCAATCTAATAGATTGATTTTCAGTCGGAATGACACTAATTTCAATCCAATTAAGAAAGTAACCAATATTTGAACTTTAGTGTCTAAAGATTTTGGAAGTACCCAAATCTTTGCTAACTTAGAATGCGAAAGATAATTTTCCTACGAAGTAGGCTCTCATTTGCAAAATGTCCGGTAATGAGTGAGTGAGTGAGTCCATCCCAATCCTTTCGTCGGCAAAACAAGGAGAACCGTTGACAGTAGAATCTTGATTTTTGGCATGAAGGAGCATTAGGGCACTCTTACCAGCAAGTTCTGAGCTGGTCTACTTTTGATAAAAATGTCTGGTGATTTTTGATGAAAATCACTGGTGATTCTGACTTGGGATGTGCAAAATCTTAATATAGGCAGGATTTCAACTTGGGGTGTACGGGATTTCCAAGAGTTCAGTTCGCTTCGGAGTCCTGATGCCAACAGTACTTCGTAGGTCCTGTGACGTTAGTGACGCTGCCATGTGAGAAAAATGTTAACATTTAATGCTCAAGTAAGGGATATCCTGGATGGGAATGTCTGAGCCATATATAACTTTGAATGATGTTAAAGAGGTAGTATTGGTGGGGAAAGTATAAAGTGGAAAGTGGTTCTCTATAGAACAACACGTAAATTGTCATAAAAAGTGTCCAAAGTTGACAGTGATCGTCGTTTGTAGGAAAAACATAAAACAACAACCCTTTTACAACAGTGGCATTTAAAAGCTTCACTTGGAAACTAATTTATATTCGTCCCCGAATGGGTGTAAATAGAGACAGTTATATCGTCCGTTCTGGGGGCAAATCTATAACATCATGTGGACATGGTGAACGCTGGACTGCTCTTGGAAGCTGTAAAGTAAGATTTACGATGGTATAAACTGAGAGAGGATGCGCATTACTTCAAAGGGTGTGTGTAAATTTACAATAAAGAACTTGGAAACTTAAAAGACTCGACAAAAAAAAGTACCGGAAACTGCTGCGATTCTTCGAATGTGGGGATAAGGGTTGAGCAGTGTTGCATGATGGAACGAATTCGCTGTACATCAGCAAACTTCAACTGAATACCTCATGACTACTTGTAACTACGATACTGAAGATGCGGAAATGTGATCCCAAATACAAACTATATTGGTTTGAGGATTATTGCTGAATAAATGTAATTTTCAGTAGGCAGCCATTTTCCATCGTGAATGTCCTTGCTTATGATCGCAAACGTGTATGGATGAAACAGTCCGTTCCCAATTACATGTACGAGTACTCATTCGCCCCCATGGGTTAGTTTATAGGGATAGGGAGATCACGTGCCCTTTCTATACTACTCATCGCGCACTACTCATCGCGCATGCGCAGTCGATCCATTCTACTGTAGGGTGCAAGCCTGGCCCATGGAATCTCAGGTAGCGAAAACCCCACGTCTCTCGCCCCACCCTATCCCGCGCCACACCTATAGGGATAGGGAGATCGCGTGCCCTTTCTATACTACTACTCATCGCGCATGCGCAGTCGACCCAACTTCATGTGAAATTCTGTGCTTGTATTAGGTGGGTTTACTGTGCTGTGAACCTCATTTTTGTTGACATCATGAGCTCAAGTTAGCCATTACACGCGATCTTGTGTACATGTTTCGTGCTCATTTAATTCATCGTATCTGTGACACTCATTTGCGAATTGATCGTTTGATGTAAGTGTGCGGACTTACCTGTGTCTCTACCTGTCTTCGTGTCGCCTATCATGCCGATTAACGGCAAATCCGTCATGTAAGACACATACAATAGGTGACATGTGGGGAACCATTCAACCAAGGAGTGAAAAGGGCCAAGTATATTGCACGCAAAGTGTTGCCGATTGAAGTTGTCTTAAATGACGGGTCTGCCCGATTAACCGAGACTTCTTAGCGAGAACAGTGAGGCTGTCAATGAAAGGTCATTGTCGTTGAGACTGGCTTTTGTTAATTCTTAGCCGACCAGATCTTAATCGGGGTAAAGAAGAGGCGTTGGGGCAGACGTCGAATTTCTGTGAATGGTTCAGGACATTCTGTTCTAAAAATGTCACGGTGTGATGTTCTGACAAATCGACGAATTTCCAGAAGAATTGTTCCCGTTCGCTGCTCGTCGAGTTACAGAGGAGCTCCACTCTGACGATGAAGATGTTGTAGATTTTTTAGTGATTTGGTGAATTGTTGGAGATCGTATGTGTGAGAGCACCGTTATACGGGTTTAAAGGATATTTGTGAAAAGCATTTCTTTTGGCAGATACGGATCAGTTGGACGCTTTGTCGTATGAGATGATATTTCACAAGTGCAAGGTGCAGATTGTTGTTCCCGGTCGTGCAATGGAATGTTTCCGATGTCATTCATTTGGACATCCTCGTGGTCTTTGCGAAGCCGTATTCTGACGGAGATGTCGAGTTTGGCATGGACCTGCTGTGGTGTGTGACAATCGTGTGGAGCAGATGGGATACTACGCAGAGAGATGTGAGCTGACTGACTGGATGATCTGTTGAAACTATGGGAGGTGAGAGGCTTGAATTGCGGAAAAGTGAAGGTGAGAAGGCGCGGATTGGAAGTAAGGGAGGGGAGAAGATGCAGACTGTTCAAATACATGGGGTGGAGACTGTTGTGAGTAAAATTGAGAACATTGTCATGCGCGAATCTGTCAAAGTTGAACAGGGAAGTGAAGGAGATGAGTGGCGTGCACAATTTAGTGGATCAGTGAGTGAGTGAATATGATTTAACGTCGCTTTCAACACTATTTCAGTCATATCACGATGTTTGGCATTTGCGTACACTTCGCCATCCATAAGATGGCTTGCGAATCGTGTGTCTCCATTATCGCGGAGCGATATCCGGTGTTTTACCGGATTCTGTTCGGCCTTCATCCGGCGGAGAACAGACTCGAAAACTCTGCTAAATTACAGGTTTTCATACATACCTCGGAAACAGATATTGCCTGGGCTTACAAAATATATAGGTATGAATAACTTTCGTATCATCCAAGGGGTGTGGTAGATCTGTAATTTTGAACAAGTAGATCATCACATGACTCGAAAATGGCGGGTTACGTTGGGGTTACGTCGGTAGACTTTAGCGGATTGGCTGACGAAGTCATGTGGTATTGATTTATGGAAATTCCCTCTTGCAATTGCCGAAAGTAGTCTGAAATGGATACACACGTGACACGATCCCAGGTTCAGTCTTACCGCGTATAGATGACCGAAATGGTTACAGGTTGGATGTTTGGTTGCTATTCCTTTTCACACCCGGAAACCACACGGGTAGGGTCCTATTCCTTTTCACATCCGGGAACCCCTCATGTGCCCCAGTCAGTCGCCCCTTACGACAAGCTATCTGGGGGGATGAGGCCTATTCTCAACATGATCTGGAGTGCGCACAACGACACCCCATGTCAATCCCCGGAAGCCCCACGGGGCTTAGTGGATCAGCCTAAACATCATGTGCAGACCCGTCGTTCCAAGAAGAATACCAAGATGATCTCTCCTCCCGAGGTGTCGAGACCATACTGCTGTAAATTGACTGAAATTTTTTAAGAAAAACAAGGACTATGGTTTTGTACAATGATGATGATCTTATGATAGAAAGAGACTTTCTTAGAAGTATTTATAGAGTACCCGAATCTTGTTACTAGGAAAAAGTTTTCGAGACAGAATGTGTCCTGTATAAAGATCGGTTACAGAAAAGCCGGTCTCATTGTGTGTGAGGCGATGTAGCCGTAGCGCTTAGAGCACCTGTCCTGTCTGACCATACGCGATGTCAGTTCGATTTCCATCCGAGGCAATCATTGATTTCTTACATGCACCGGCTGAACATCACAGAGGTGTTGAAGACAACATGAGCCTGGGTTCAGGAAAATGTGACGAAGGACAGCACCAGGTCACCTGTCTGGTTTATCTGTCTGGTTCTGCATAGGAAGATTGAAGGACAGGTCACTCTCTCGCTGCCAGGCCCTTCCACCCCCTTTTCACTTCTACCGTCGGTGTAAGGTAGACCATGGTGTAAGGTAGACCATGGTGTTCGCGATGATAAAATGTCACAGAACCGGTGTATCTTGATGGTCTTCGAAATGTCTCCGGGAACAGCGGAGTCATGTTATCAGCCAGTGGGTGGTGGGACCATAATTACTTTTGAGACTACAGCATTTTGTCTTCCAACCACCAGTGGATGCCATCACTTACTTCATATTATTGCCTTTTGTTTGGCCCTTGACAATCTCGAACAAACTAGGCCCAACGAAAAGTCGCCAGTACGAAATCCATTAATATGAGGCGAGTGTGACGTCATATTTCAACCCTCATATGAAGGGCTTACAGAGAAGTCAAGGGTTGATAGCAGATCTGCCCAGATGGTACAGAGCTACATTTCTTAGCTACACGGAAGTAGCAATATAATGGTATATTTCATATTGTTTGTTAATTATAAATCAATGACAGGTGCAATAGAAAAAATAGCGGTACAGTCGCAACTTGTAGGAGATATTCAGAGAAATATAGTCCATCGAATGACATGGACTTCATTCGGACTCGCTAAATCGGAGCGATTTGCAAGAGCTGGGAAAAATTGACGTCTGGCGACTAAAAAGCAACCATATGACTATACAGGAAAGTTTCTCTTTCATTCAGACCCGAGAATACGGTGGATTCTCGGACGTTGCCCTAGTATCTCAGCCGCGCCTAAATGACGACGTTATCAGAACTCTATCACTTGCAAAGTTTGAATCCGCAAAATCATAGTACAAAATACTCTTCCCCCTGAAAATGGTTACCGAATTACATATTGTGATAGTGATTTTCGAAACATACAGAACGTGGATCCGCGTAAGTGGTTCGGCTCTTCGAGCCTGTCACATCTGGAGCTTTTGTGGGAAATTCAAGCTAGGACCGTCCGATAGTAAATCGTGTCCTTTCGTAGATTTCCGCTTGGCAGTTCCGAATGAGTAGCGGTGCACAGATTGCAGAACGGTGGGACAAGGTCAGCAAGAGAGTAATCGGTGTACTTAATGTCACGGTGTGGTAAACATCAAAACCAGGGGCATCTCGCTGTCGTAATATATTGACGTGAAATATCAACCCTGAGCTGTCTACCAACCGTACAACAAACCATTAGTGTATGAGTGTTATAGAAAACACGGTCATACATGGGGTCCGTTTGATGGGCTTATGAAGGGTTTTGACATAAGCTGTCTGCTGGTTATATGACTGCTTGACAACCGTACCGGATGTTATGGAGGAGAGCGGTTCACGGATGAGCGAACTCCATGACAACCGGTGTTATCTACGTCACAGTTCCGTGAATTGACATATGACATGCTGGGGTACATGCCATACATGTAGGTATAAGTGGTCAAATACTAACCCCGAAACAGAAAAATATCGGTCAGTTGTAAAATTGAAAACAAAGTTTGGAATGTACTGCACCCTGTACTTTCTCACTGCGTGTGATTCATTGAAATATATCAGGTCAACTTAATATATGGCTAATACAGACGGACCATTTGTAAAAACTCCAATGTCATTGAGTGCAGTATTTATCCAGTATCGGAGTTCTGTCATTCCGATAATCATTAAGGCCAGGAAAAGCCATGTCGACTCTAATTACCCGCAAAATGTAGAGTGCTATTCCGACTCCAACCTGAACAAATCATATAAACAAGGTATATGCTGTGTACCTTGAACCGATTTTTCGTATCACATTCACCTGAATTGATAAAATGGCGAACGATTAAATGAAACAGAAACTGAAGAGTTGTTTCTCTAATTGGCATCTTAGAAACGTATAATTTACAGTGGAACCCAAACGCATCAATACTGAATGAAAGTAGCGTGTGAAAGTAGTGTACAAATGAGCGCTTCACATCACAGATTCAGGGGGCAAGGAGTAAAAACAGGGCAAAAGGGTCAAGGAAGAAGTGAAAGGATCCAGGAAGGAGCAAAAAGGGCCGAAGGAGGAGCGAACGGGCCAAGGGAGAAGCAAATACGATCAAGGGAGGAGCTAACAGGGTCAAGTGAGGAGCTAGCCTACAGGGTCAAGGGCAGAGCAAAGGATCATGATGCAGGTTCGAGTAAAACCGGTTTAGGTCCGAAGAATTATGTTTACGGCCGCCATGTTGATAACGTGGCGATTATTTGTAAAGGATCGTCGATAATGTTTGATCACCTGATATATCGTGTACAACCCATTGTTGCTGGGAATCTACGGATCCTTGTAGTTCGGACGAAAAGAAAGTTCGACCCATCAGAATCATGCATATGATCGCCATGTTGTATCACGTGACATTTTGTACAATTTTCTACACAATATCAATAGTTCATTCGAAGATTAACGACCCAGTAGGACACATGGATTAAGGGAGCAAGTACCGTGTTTAGTATTAACTGGTTTATACACAGGTCATCCTAAATGTCTGAATGAGAATATTACACAGTTCACTCCATCTAAAGTCGACTATGTCATATGCAACGTTGTGTATAAGTTTATGCAATATAGATCGAAAGTTTCCGCATGTTAATATCGGAGTAAAAACACCCGGATTGATTTTTTCCCCAAACTATGAGCAAGTGAATAATATTAAACTATCACCAGTGACTACAGATCAAAGCTCGATTTGGTTTCATAGGTAATGTCCTACGAAAACTACTGGAGAAACAAAACTAAAAGTGAAAGAATAAAAGGAACGTATGGCGTGAATCGCCGGATCACTCCTAGCAGAATGGATACCTTTATCAGCGTTCGCAGAACAGACTCTACCCAATTGTTTCCACACCATAACCCCAGCTATCAAGGTTGATAGCTGGAATAGATCATTGCGATTAGATCGAGGATGGTCCGTCGGACTCGTTGAAATATTTATTCCCAAACAGTCGTAGTAGAAAACCTCATCGCGCGGAAGTAAAATTGATGCGTATTCCAACATATGCATGCGGTGAATCCTATGTGGAAGAAATGAGGGCACCGCTACTTCGTCGGGGGATTGTTGGGGGATTGGCTAGGAAAAGACCCAAACTGTGCTAAAAACATATCATACCAAGTGTTTTACACTAAATGCCTGTCGAAGTTCACTTTTGAGAGAACTCGTTAAAGGTGGACGACTTCACGATACTCTCTAAAAAAAATTGAGTGAACTGTTTCACTCAAGTTTGAGTGAAATGTACCTGTTCACTAAAACTTGAGTTACTTTTCACTTAGCTCGAGTTACTTTTCACTCAACTTGAGTGAACTTGAGTGGTTTTAACTCAACTTGAGGTCACTCAACTTGAGTGGGATGAATTTCCACTCTTATGCTTGAGTGAATGTCACTCAAGTTGAGTGCATTTAACTCAAGTTGAGTGCATTTAACTCAACTTGAGTGAAAAGTAACTCAAGTTGAGTGAAAATCTCACTGAAGTATTGAGTGGGATGAATTTTCACCCTTACTTGAGAGAGTTTTAGAGAGTACAGAGGAAACTGATACTTTCCAAATACTGCCAACAAAGTACACATTCGAACAATGGTGGATTTCGGAGAAGATACGAAAAAGTTTCAGCGTAACTATATGCTTAGGATTCGGGTGATCATTCAAATAGCGATGATCCACATTCGGGTCTATGGGCGGGCTTATTGTTTAGACATCGCCAAAAATTAATAAAAGCAGAACATTTGAAACGGAATATCCGATTTTACAAGGTATTATACGACCAAGATCGTTCCCTAAACGGAATTGACGTCAGCATGAAAATATGCCGAACTCTACCACAGTTTATCTCCATGTCAGCTGAGGATAACCCAGCTTATATATAAACTCGTTATAAACGATATTTACTACAAAGTGTTCAACGCTCGAATGAATCCTGGTATTATATTACCTTTACTAGAATTGCCGCTTAATATTCGTTCACGGGTGTCTACCAAATCTGCTGGTCAGGTTGTGAAAAATTGGAATAATGTGTTTCAGACCATAACACCTTCCAGATTGAAAATTGGAATTACCACATCGAGAGCAGCAAATGGAGACTAAAATCAATCCCTTCAACTTCCATCTTTTCAATCTGACTATATAGTATCTCGATGTATGTTTGATGGAGTAAATACAGGTCGTTCCAGCGATTTGGGGATGACAGACGATTTTAACAGACGATAAGCTTTGTACCCCTTTACCCTGGAACCAATTTGAATCTATACAAAGGATTCACACATTCTACTGAAGGTAGCCTTCGTAGAAGCACTGTCAGAAATTAAAAACTAGGTATAGTACACGCTAAATTCCCTTCAAATTTCGAGGTGAACCATGCTCGGAACTTACGCAATTGACGGTGAATACGGACGAGTTACTCTGCGCGATGCATTGTTTTCCCAGCAGATGAGATTCCAACGCGTGTGATTAAGACAAAGTTCGGTTAAATCGTGAATACCGATCCTTTCAACTTGAATGGAAGTCATTGGATTCTGCTTTATATGTACAAAGAAATTGAATATTTCCTCTATTCATATGGATATCCGGCATAACCTCGACTCTGTCAAGTTTCTGGAGAATAATTGTCTATCGTATACGTAGAATGACATCCGACTTCGGGGAGATAACCTCACACATGTGGACACTTTTGTCTATACTTTTCATGACGACTAGTGCGAGATTTAGTACATTATTATTTCACCCCCAGCTATCGTCATAATGATTGTTTTATGTATGACTATTACCAATTATTTCGGAAATTGCATGCGTAGAACTCTTGCGAATCCTGTACTATCATCTAAAGTTTTCATAGCTGACTAATATATATCAGATAAAACCAGTTATATTTAGGATATAAGCGTCTAGTCCGTCATTCAATATTCAGCCGTCGTCTATTAAAGAATTTCCGCGTCCATCGTCTATTAAGGAATTTCCGCGTCCATAATCCAAAGGCCTATTCCATACAACAGCATTAGCATTAGCACCAAATTAAAAAAAAAAAAACCCAGCAACTATCATAGTTTTATACATAAACACAGGCTAGTTTCCTACAAGAGAGAAGAGGTCAAAAGCGGGCGAGACTCGAACCCGCGCCCTCAGAAACTCTCAGAAACTCCAATCTCCGAACTTCCTCTTTTGTGGAAACCGAGTTGACCGAGTGGTTTAGAGCGCTTGCATTTACTGCTGGCGATTCAGTGCCAAAATCTGAGGGCGCGGGTTCGAGTATCGCACGGCATTGGCCCATCGAGCACAACTACTTGTGCTTTACCAAGGAAGTGTAATAATTGGATATAAGTGTTACCTACTTTCTAAATGGCACTATAGTATATATTATATATATCTGAATTGTTTTTTGCTATTATGTTCGCATTTGTACATTTTCTATACTCTAAGGTATATGAATAACTGGTCTGATGATATCACGTCATTCCTGTCGATGATTGCATGAAAGGACTACCCCTCCCTCCTCTATTTCGGTACTAAAGACTCGGCATCTTTCACCGGACTTTCCAAGTTAAATACTATACTGAAGAAGCGCGGGTATAACGTTCCCTTGACTGCGCTGAGTCAATGATTGAGCGACCCATATGCGTACAGTCTTAAAAACTTGTTCGCTATAAATTTAAGAGAAGTAGAGTTAGGTCTACTGGGATCGATAATTCATGGGATACAGATCTGGCTGATGTGTCTAATACAGCTAAATCAAATCAATTCTCTTCTCATAGCTATCGACATCTTCTCCAGATACCGTACTTATACATAGTATCCATACAAAATAATTATAAAGGGATTGAATAACAGATTTTAAAAAGGGAGACAACCCTCTTTTCTCCGTTTAGGTACAGGGAGTTAATATACAAACAGATGGGTTTGAGTATATCTAAAATAGAAAGGTGATAAACCTTACGTCACACAGAATTAGAAGAAAGCCAATTACAACGAAAGAGTTATAAAAGCTATCTAGAATGTATAGCCACTTTACTCGTAAACAAACATATCGTTATAAAGATATCTTGTCAAATATCGTACAAGATTACAATCATCGACCTCACAGATCTTTGAATCCGATGAGCTCCGATAGAGATAACCAAAGAGAATGAACCGCCTGCTGGTGTGGAATGAGTTATACGTGGATACGTTGAAGAAACGCCAGTAGAAGCGACAATTAAAAAGACAATTATCAAGGCGTCCCTATAAGTTTCGATTGAGCGATACTGTGAAGATATTTCAAAGGGTCTATCAGTCAAAGAGGATGTAGGACTTGTTCAAAGTTCAGCATAGGTTTCGAAGTACCGAGATAAATATATACAAACTAGTCTATTTCATGGATGAGTCTATCGAAGAAAGCTTCTATCAAAACGAACTGCAAAAACGTACAAAAACACCTGAATGCCTTATGGCGTATTGAAAAGATACTAAAACACGTCGCCGTAGAAAAAGTCTTGTAATACGCAAGACATAGCCTATAAAATATGTAAATGTATTAAATTCCTGCTTTCGAACTGCACATTATGACTGTATCGAATGCGATATCTTCATTCTTGGTCGACAGTCGAACACATCATATCGTTAGCTCCTTCCTACAGCTTTACTCTGATATGGAAAGGCGATTACTTTGCGATGTTGATAAGTGAACCAAATTTTGCGTAGATCAGGTCAAAGCGTTCGCGTTGGGTGAAGGCAATACGAATGAAGAAGGAGATAAGATCAACCTTCACTCTACCAAAAGACTGCACAGGATATGATAAGAGTGATTAAACTGACAATCCACATGTAAAAAAAGGATTAAAATGGCGGCGATTACAGCAATCAGTTGTGGAGCGAGATAATGCAGGACTAGGCGTCAGAAAGTAAACGCTCGATTACCTGCTACAAGCGTTAAAAGAACGAGAACCATTCTTTCTCAACTTCCAGACCCCACTTCAATCTCAGTATGCTTATATATACTGAGTGACATAATCGAATTAAATCATTCTTCATGAAGGTATTGAGAATAATGTATCGATTATTTCTGTAAAAAACCATGTTCAACTTTTGTATCATATCCTCGAAGAAGTTAACGAGATCCGACAATTTTCAGAGACATATACAATTGGTTCATCGCAGGTCTGATAATCCAATCGACGAATTGAAACAGACATTGTGGAACTTACATCACAAAAGATGGAGACTTAACGTTATCAAACAATCAGCGAATAAATGTAAACAACATGATGTCGAGATATATTATACCAGAGACTTAGAAACCCTTATTCCACCCATTTACGAGCTTAAGGTCTGATAATCCAATCGACGAATTGAATCAGACATTGTGGAACTTACATCACAGAAGATGGAGACTTAACGTTATCAAACAATCAGCGAATAAATGTAAACAACATGATGTCGAGATATATTATACCAGAGACTTAGAAACCCTTATTCCACCCATTTACGAGCTTAAGGTCTGATAATCCAATCGACGAATTGAATCAGACATTGTGGAACTTACATCACAGAAGATGGAGACTTAACGTTATCAAACAATCAGCGAATAAATCTAAACAACATGATGTCGAAAGAACTGATACCAGAGACATAGAAACCCTTATTCCACCCATTTACGAGCTCGGAGCCGAAAACCTCGGAGATGATAGCTATTTCGATCATGCTGTAAGAAACTCGATACTAGTGATAGTGGACGATCTTATGACAGAGGCTAAACAAGATATGAAAATTTAGACGTGTTTATTGAAGGACAATACCATGATAAAGCTTCAGTTGTTATATAGTACAGGGATCATTCGATCAGGGTAAAGCTTCAAGCGATATCGGGTTGAATGGTCAATATGTAGTTCTATTCAACAACCCTATCGAGAAGCAACAGATTTCATTATTAGGTCATACTCATCCAAGAAAACTCGAATACTTTATGAAAATATATGAAGACGTAATATCTTCGCTCTATGAACACGTGTTGATCGATCTCAAACCAATTACGTCTGCAGGCCGAATGTTGTGGATCGAGGTATTACACCGAGAACTTGTAAACCGAAGGATGTTGAAAGTACTCTCCAAAAGGGATATGGATTATATGGATTAGAAGGAGTGATGATGCATTCAGATGATGAGAGTGACTACGAAGAAATTACATATCTTACGAAATTTGATCAATCTATACATACTCAGAAGTGTATAAAGTATAACGTGTGGAAAGAGATGTTTACTGTTTCTATGAAGGTGGAATATGGCGATGATATTGATGAGTGGAAACAACAATATATATAAGACAGGGATATGATGACGATGAAGAGGGTGAATGGCAAAGAAGGAATAGATTCCAGTAATGTAAAAGAGGCTACATGAAACCTTTCACGTGATTAATTGGGTCATAAGATGAAAATCTATAACGCAATTTGAAGACAGTCATCTTCAAGGTGTAAATAATATGAACTACGAGGAAGCTCACAAACGAGCATCCATCAAAGAAAATCTTCACTCAACAATATATCCGGACTCTCCAATATATCCTCATTCAACAATATGTCCTCACTCACCAATATATCCTCACTCACTATTATATCCTCAGTCACCAATATATCCTCTCAAAAATCTATTCTCACTCAATATATCCTCACTCACCAATATATACTTACTGACTAATATATCCTTACTCACCAATATATCCTGACTCACCAATATATATCCTCACTCAACAATATATCCTCGCTCAACAGTATATCCCGCCTCAAGATATCAACAAGATATCCTCACTTAATATAACCTGACTCATCAATATATCTTCACTCAACAGTATATCCTCACTTACCAATATATCCTCACTCAACAATATATTCCCACTCACCAATATATCCTCACTCAAAAATCTATCCTCACTCAACAATATAGCCTCACTCAACAATATATCCTCGATCAACAATATATCCTGACTCACCAATGTATCCCGACTCATCAATATATATCCTCACTCAACAATAAATCCTCGCTCAACAATATATCCGCTCACACATTAGAACAAATTGTATAAATTTATGAAAGAGGTAGATTAAATTTTATTGAATTATGTATGAGAATGTTTTTTATTGTATATAATATGTTGAATTGTTTACCAATTGATAATAAATATACTATATCTCGTCTCTCTGGAGTCTTCTCTCTGATGTTTACTATATTTAATGTATTATGCAATCATCAGAACTGCATTATTTCATGTTTCTCATATTGAGGAGGGGAATGTTACATTCTCATCTATATTAATCATATGGCAGTGAAAATCACTCGCCCATCAAGTAATCGATTTAACAGAATTTAACCGTATACATGTAGTATTGCTGAATATGTACATAGTTAATCGAATTAATAGAAAGAAAATATATTCGCGTGTAGTATGTAATCGATTGAAAGTATTAACACAAGGCTATTTTATGAATAGAAACTTCTTTTATTGCTCTGGTGCTCGACATCCATAAGATAGCTTTGCGTTATATACGCCGACTTCTATATACATATCAAAGAAATAATGGAAAGTATTAATTGAGGGGGTTCGTCGCAGTCTATTCCAACAATGCAAGTCTGTTGTATCGAGTCAGTTGTGCTAGACGTTCAATATGTTCACAAACAGCTCAACTCTATTTGTGTGCGTATGTGTGTGTGTGTCGTATTGAGTCAGTTGTGCTAGGCGTTCATAATGTTCACATATATCTCAACTCTCTTTGTATGCGTGTGTGTGTGTGTGTCGTATTGAGTCAGTTGTGCTAGGCGTTCATAATGCTCACATATAGCTCAACTCTCTGTGTGCGTGTGTGTGTGTGTCGTATTGAGTCAGTTGTGCTAGGCGTTCATAATGTTCACATATAGCTCAACTCCCTTTGTGCGTGTGTGTGTGTGTGCCGTATTGAGTCAGTTGTGCTAGGCGTTCATAATGTTCACATATAGCTTAACTCCCTTTGTGTGCGTGTGTGTATGTCGTATTGAGTCAGTTGTGCTAGGCGTTCATAATGTTCACACATAGCTCAACTCTCTTTGTGTGCGTGTGTGTGTGTGTCGTATTGAGTCAGTGTGCTATGCGTTCATAATGCTCACATATAGCTCAACTCTCTGTGTGCGTGTGTGTGTGTGTCGTATTGAGTCAGTTGTGCTAGGCGTTCATAATGTTCACATATATCTCAACTCTCTTTGTATGCGTGTGTGTGTGTGTCGTATCGAGTCAGTTGTGCTAGATGTACATAATGCTCACATATAGCTCAACTCTCTGTGTGCGTGTGTGTGTGTCGTATTGAGTCAGTTGTGCTAGGCGTTCATAATGTTCACATATAGCTCGACCCTCTGTGTGTGTGAAGGCGTATTTTCTATAATCATGTATTTGATTAAATTTTAATGAATTATGTATGAGAATGTTTGTTATTATATATAATATGTTGAATTGTTGAAACGTATTTGTATAATCAGGGAGTATTAGCAAACATCCAACGTTAATTATCTCATCTTTAAACTAAATTTGACGACAGTCCCGTGATATAAGCTTCGACATTGAACAACAATTATATATTCATTGTTCGTTGAATATAACATTTGGTCAAGCAGTAAATATAACTTTCTGAGAGACATAAAGTGACGTTCATGCATGGAAAAATTAAATGGAGGAATTTGGTAGTCATATAATGAACATGACTGTTAACAGACGGCTGAGTATCCACCTGCTCTATTGTATATCATATATCTCAAGTAGATTACTGAGTGGGATGCGCTGATGGAATACAACCTTGATCGGTCACAACTAGAGATGGTTTTATTACTAGAATCAGTAAACATTTCCCACTGGAGAATCGGATTTCCGTATTTTACATAGAATTAATAGCTCTTTTGGGAGATACTGGGCATATCTATGGTCAAAAACATGTCATTACCATGAATAATGATCTGATGTTATGTGTTTGTTCTCTGTCTGGTGTACTTTTAGACTCTCGTGGGCTTATTTATGTATATATGGCACATAATGATGATCAGGCGGGGGAGGCGAATATGCTAGAATTTCATGTAGAGAGAAATTATATTTGACAAAGTGCCACGCGAGATAGTAGAGAGAGAGAACCTTGAAACATTCAATCCTCCAGAGTGGCTTAAAAAAACTGACGAATAAAGGTATGGCATTATGCAATCTGATCAAACCAGCTTCATACAGGACGCCTTTATTAGAACAATATTCTGGTTCTCGTGGTCTGTCTACAACTGCAAAAGTATTCATTGAATCATATTCTCGCGGTATGTCGTATGTACGAGGGACACTCTTTGCCAAATAGCTTATATTTACTGGGGATTTTTTCACTTGTCAGGTTATCATATACAACCACTCTTGTTATCTAATGTATACGTTGCATAGCTTCAAGAAATGACGGAAATCCGTTACCTTTCACATGCATCACATGGTTGCTCGAGGGCAAAGAATATGCCGCCATCTTACGGTGGCACATGCATGCACTCTTTGTCCAAAACATGCTTCAGAACCAATCACCACACTGGGGTATCAACCTAAGTTTTCTAAAGATAACTTAAGTTTTCGAATTGATAACTTACGTTTACGGTCGAAAACCTATAGGTTATCTACCAGATATGGAAGGCCAAATGTCCAAATAATCAGAAACTCACAGTTATCGAACCGAAATTGATAGCCAAAAAATCATAGAGAAAACCATGGTTTTCGAATCGAAAACTTAAAGTTAACAGTCGAAAACCTAGGTTATCTACCAGACAACTCCAAGTTTCTCTTTCCTTAAACTGGAGTTTCTATTTCACAAAACCGATAATCACAGTTGTCCTTATAGATAACTTAAGTTATCGAATCTACATGTGATTCATGTGAAAGGTAACGGATTACGGTCGAAAACCTAGGTTATCTAGCAGACAACCCCGAGTTTCTCTTTCAACCTCCAGTTTCTCTTTTGTTTTGGGCATACGTGTAGAAAAACATAATTAAGTTATCTGTCGATAACCTATAGGTTTTCGAATTGATGGTTGTCGTGAAGTGAAACTCGACTTTCTAACTTAGAGTTTCGATATCCGTGTACTCTAGGTTTCGCGTCCTTTTCCGATTGTTGTCGAGCCAGAAATGCAGACAAAACCATGTGGCGAAATTAATTATGCGAAATCAAAATGCTCACACACTCGACACGGCCTCGGATAATGTAGGATATTAGTACCTCGTAACGCACTGCTAGGAATTCATATTTGCATCCATGTTGACCGGAGTAGTATACAATGAGTAAAACGGAAGGCTAGCGCGTCACTGCGCATGCGCGAAGTGAATTTTTGGGTTGCCATAGGGGGGGTTCGCATACGTGAGTTAATTTTTTTTTAATGTGAGTGGGTGGGTTTAAAATGGCGGCCGTTTGACGTCCGCCATTTTGAACCCACCCACTCACTCGGTTGCACTGATTGACCTGGGATGTGAGTGGGTGGGTTTAAAATGGCGGACTTTCTTTGTCCGCCATTTTGAACCCACCCACTCACGGGGGTGATTGAGTGCTATGTGAGTGGGTGGGTTTAAAATGGCGGCCGTTTGACGTCCGCCATTTTGAACCCACCCACTCACTCGGTTGCACTGATTGACCTGGGATGTGAGTGGGTGGGTTTAAAATGGCGGACTTTCTGGGTCCGCCATGGGAAAACGTATAAAAGCAGTCGATTTTTAGGGCAAGGGGTGTATTCAATTGCACTACTTTGTCGAGCACTCTGACTTACCTGACCTGACCAGCCAGCCTGCCTGTTTCACCTCTAGTCTGCTTCACCTCTAGCCAGCCAGCCAGTCAGCCAGCCAGTCATCCAGTCAGCTTGCCTGTGTTGTATGGTTTGTGAACCTTTTACTTTTGCTTAGTGTTCATTTTTTTCCTTTTTTTAATAGTCAAATAGCTCCAAAAACGTCTATTTCCATTCTTGCGCATGCGCAGAATGCTGATAGTTCAACCCACACCAGTCCATCAGATGGCCCTTCATCTCACCTTCACATTGATACCTCACTCGGCTCGATCGGGCCACTAGGGGCTCTCCTAGCTCCAAAAAGGCTATTTTGCAGATAAATGTCAACATCGGGTGTACGAAGATTTTTTTTATTTTTTATTTTAGAGGTAGTGCGTCGAGTGAAGTATTAAATGGAAGCTGACGTGAAATGCTTCACATTGATACCTCACTCGACCCGATTGGACCACTAGGGGCTGCCCTAACTCCAAAAACGGCTATTTTGAAGATTGCGCATGCGCAGAATGCTTATAGTTCAACCTACACCAGTTCATCAGATGCTCCTTCACGTTACCTTCAATTTGATACCTCACTCGACCCGATTGGTCCATTAGGGACGCCTCTAACTCCAAAAAGGCTATTTTTCAAGATTGATATTTTTGATATCATCTTCGCGCATGCGCACAATTACCCTAATTCAAGCCCATACCCAGTCTATCAGATGCTCCTTCACGTCACCTTCAATTTAATACCTCACTCGACCCGATTGGTTCATTAGGGACGCCTCTAACTCCAAAAAAGGCTATTTTCATAGCCTTTGGACTTCGCGCATGCGCAGAAAAATCAAAATAGCCTTTATTGGAGTTAGGGCAGCCCCTTGTGGTGCAATCGGGCCGAGTGAGGTATCATTGTGAAGCATTTCACGTCAGCTTCCATTAGATACCTCACTCGACCCACTACCTCTAAAATAAAAAATCTTCATTCACCGGATGTTGATAATTATCTTCAAAATAATCTTTTTTTTGAGGTTAGAGGCGTCCCTAATGGTCCAATCGTGTCGAGTGAAGTATCATTGTGAAGCATTTCACGTCAGCTTCAATATGATACCTGACTCGACCCTCTACCTGAAAATAAAATTTTGTTGACTTGACGTATGAAGATTTTTGTTTTTCAAAAAAAAATTTTGAAAAAAATTTTTTTTGAGGAAAAAGGATGATGGGCATTCTGGTGTTAGTTGGTGTGCTTAGGAAAGAAGTTTTCTCTTCCGGCAAGATGGGTTGGCCCTGAAAAGGGCCGTTGATAGCGTGATACGACACACTTTAGGCGCGGAATATTCGCTTCACGCCTCATTCATGTTTTCTGCATATCGGACATTTTATTTTCAAATGGGACTCGCCGGCATCAATGCATCGACACATCGCACCTTGACACGTCAGGGTTACCCAGCAATCCTTGCATAGGCAAAGATGTCCACAAGGTAACACGGCATACCAACTTTCCTCCTCCGCACAGATACTGCATTGTGTTTTTTT
>JAVTVY010000664.1:0-32362 GCA_036873755.1 Hanleya hanleyi
GCATGTAGCGGACTATAAGATTGTCATCCAAGACGCAGTCCTGTATGTCCGAAAAGTGAAACCGAATCCAGCCGTTCAATTGTGACACATGAAAGCCTTGGAAACAAAACCAGCCCAGTACCCTATCCGACGTGTGCAAACCAAAGTGTTCTCTGTGCCTGCTGGAAATATGGGCGCCAACAAAGAAAACCTGTTCCTGGGGGAACCACCCAAGCGATTGATCCTGGCCTGTGTAGAAAATACCAGTTTCAGCGGAGCCTACCCAGAGAATCCGTTTGACTTTAAACATTTCGGCATCAATTTTGTGGCCCTGCAGGTGGATGGACAACAGGTGCCAGCCACGGCCTTAACCCCGAACTTTGGGCGGAGGAATTTCATTCGAGCCTATCAGAGCCTGTTTACAGCCACCGGTCAAATCAACCAGGACGAAGGGAATATGATCAGTCGGGAGGACTACGCGAACGGATACACGTTGTTCTGTTTCGATCTGACCCTCACCTTAGAGAACGACCATCAGCTGGCTCTGGCCAAGCAAGGCAATTTACGGTTGGAAATCCACTTTGCACGAGCCCTCGGGACCACCGTCAATGTGATCTGCTACGCCGAGTTTGACAACATCATTCAAGTGGACAAGGCGCGCAACGTCCTGTGTGACTTCTCCACCTAACATGGATACAGACCAGATAACCGCCGTGCTGGAGAATGACCCAGAGACACGTAGGGTCTTTCAAGGGGTGTTCGCCCGAGATGTGTTTCCATTAGACCGTATGTATCCGGCTGCTTACGTTCTCAACACGGACCCGATGGATCGACCTGGTGAACACTGGGTGGCCGTGTACTTGACAGAAGAGCAGGGCGAATACTTTGACCCGTACGGCCTGCCACCCTCCATCCCGATTTAACAGACTTCATGGATCAAGGCACAGAGACGTGGTGTTGGAACAGTCAAACGTTGCAAAGCCTGACCAGTGGCGTGTGCGGACAATATTGCTTGTTTTATCTGTACCATCGATGCCGGGGAAGACCCTTATCTACTATCGTACAGATGTTTGACGAGTACCCCCAGGCCGAGGACCGCGATGTACTCGTCTATGACTGGGCCGCCCATCATTTCAATGTACAAGCCCCGTTCTGGGCTTGAATTATTTCAATGTACATACGCCCGCTGTTCTGGGCTTGAGTTAATGACAAGCCCCTTGTTCTGGGCTTCAATGTACATACGCCCCCTGTTCTGGGCTTCAGTTAATTACAAGCCCCTTGTTCTGGGCTTCAGTTAATTACAAGCCCCTTGTTCTGGGCTTGAGTTTCACGTGGTTGTTCTCACGTTGTTGTTGTTCAATGAATAAAAAAAAAAAAAATGAGATCTCACCAAAAAACCCTGTCTTGTGTGTTTTATTCCTAATGCATCAATGCCCAATGTGGAGATTCAGTCAAACTGAAATCAGTGGTGTAGGATGGGACCAAAATGTAACCCATCAAGTTTAGAATGCAAGAGCACTATAGTAAAAAATAGAGAGCCGATGAAATCAGCCTACAGACCAAGTACGTGTTTTTGGTCTAGGTTTGGAGCGGGCATTTCATTGAGGTACGTGTATACGGTGAGTGAAGAGACTCGTCCAACACGTATCGATTATGACTATCAGTGCTAGGTAACCCGTCAAGGTTAGAATGCAAGAGCACTATAGTAAAAATAGAGAGCCAATGAAATCAGCCTACAGACCAAGTACGTGTTTTTTGGTCTAGGGTTGGAGCGGGCATTTCATTGAGGTACGTGTATACGGTGAGTGAAGAGACTCGTCCAACACGTATAGATTATGACTATAAGTTCTATTAGCCAATCAGTGGCCTAGAATGGAGCCAAAGGTAACCCATCCATGTCCAGAATAACATTACCCGGGTGTACAAGAACCCAGATGTAGGCGCGGACGTCAGCGAAAGCACACCGTGAATACCCCAATTCGATGGGCTGATTGTTCGATCGCTGATTGGTTCTTTTTCTCGACCGCTGATTGGCTCTTTTTCTCGACCGCTGATTGGTCCAAATGGAACTGCCCATCTTTCCCAGTTTCATCTAGAATCCCCCTAGAATCTAGAATTTTTTATTGTGCTCAAGCTCTGACTATAGCGATACCGCAACATTGTCTCATTGGACATTGGACCGTCTGACCTGGAGGTTACCCTTTGACCTTTTGACCCGCGATTTTGCATGCTCCATTTCTCTGGTTAACTTAATGTACTCTGCGCGCGCGCATCTTGTTTTATTATTATTATTGTTATGACGTTGTTGTTCTGACGTTGAATAAAAATGATGATGAAAAAACACAATGATGGGTTTTGACTTTCTTTTTTTTATTTAAGTCAACAAGCAAGGAGTTATACAACTATAGAATACAAATAGTAGGGGTATGTACACACATAGAATAGTAGTGATTAAGGTACATAAAAGTTTTGTCAGGAGTAGGATTTGAACCTACGCAGGGTATCACCCCACCGGCACTTAATACCGGCGCCTTAGACCCCTCGGCCATCCTGACTTTTACAGTTTTTATAACTCGTGACTCCACAGTTATTAGTGTTCCACATTTTACAAGTCCAAGTAGGTAGTGCTCACACCGTCGGCCAATACTTTCCGTTTCGGATAAAAGAAAGTAAAGGCGTCTCGTTGCTGGATATAAGTGCGCATCTGGTGGTCCACCACCCGGAATCCTCGGTTGGTGCCACTGGCACTGGCCTGGCTCTGCAATACACCCAGGTAGAGATCTTTGTCGATGGCAGGGTCACGTCGGTTGACGCCTTTACAACTAAACTTGTTGTTTCCATCTCCTCCGTAACAATAGTACGTCTTGGACGACAGGGCGATCATGGCATCTCCACTCCACTCTAGTTTAAACAGACCCGGTGTCCGCTTGTCGTAGGTGTAGTGGTCGCGTCGAGGTAGCCACAGGTCCCGATCCGCTTCATACTGGGCCCGTAACTCGGGTTTCACCAGGGACTCCCAATCGGCGTTGGAGACGGCCATGTAGGCCGAATCTGTGTCCATCTCCATCAACTGCCAGTCTGAGGAATTAAAATAGACACCCATGAAGTCGTAGAGAAACTGCAACATCCTCAGCTTGGCCACCTGATAGACCATACATCCAATCTGCAGGGGTAAATTGTACCGGATAGTCTTAGCTGAAGTGACTTCATAGGTGTCGTCATCGATCACCTCCACGGACCGAAACAGAGGAGAATTCACTTTTTTGCAGGCTTGGGCAGTCGTACAAATGTTCACGTTGACGTGCTTATCCTGGTTGGTTACCGTTTTTCCATAATAACCATTGCCAGTGAGTTTCCAACATTCAGCCATGATGGCCTGACTCGGGTATTCATCACCTTGACGACGGGCCGCCGTGACGAGCTCAGCCTTGTCCGCAAAACAAGCCTCGGGGACATACTGGATGACTTGATAGATTTGAGTAATTTCCAAACCGTGCTTCATGTACCACTGCAGTAAGGGGGTGCCCAGCAAGATTTTGTCCGCCCACATACTTCCAATCAACATGCGGCGTGGTTGAGGTAAACACTCGTGTTGCTCTGCGTAGGTGCGCATGGTCTCCCCAATATCATCCCGACCCACCAGCGTATTCTTGAAGATAGGCGGACACTGGGCGAAGAGGGGCTTGAGAGTGTCGGGAACATGCAGGTCGCATTCTACAAAGCCGTAGAGCTGCCCCGAACGAATGGCGTCCAACATCTGTGGCAGACTCAGCAGTCGCCGACGACTCAACGGGTACTCACGCTCTTTTAGGAACCGTTGTAAATGGGGACGGGCCTGGCACAGGGTGTGAAATTCACACTCCCACATTTCAATCAAATGGTAGCCTCGCTCTTTCACATAATCTCCGTTGGCCACTACTTCCTCCCGTAATTCTAAGGGTGTTTTCCCGCGTCGCTCATTAAAACGACCCGCGCTGAAATGACATCCGTGGCCGTGCCAGTAACAGCCATAAAACTGGAAAACAGTGGGTGTTCCTTGTACAAGGGCAAACCCATCGACGGGGAGACGCCGATCGCCTATCCGCTTCTCAGTGGCGTTGGTCTGGTGTCGTATATAAATACCCCGTCGATAGGCTTCCCACTCCAACCACTGGTCGGCAAGATGTTTGTGAGGTAACCGTTGGGGTGTAAAATGACGTCCTTCCGCCAACCAACGTGTATAATGACCACTGGGCATAGGTTGGGCCAACGACCACAGGTACAGAGCATTGGCATCGAATCCAATGATTTTAGCAACGGGTTTTCCACTGGGGAGAGTCGTGACATCCTTCTCGTGGTAGCGGTGAAAAATAAGACTGGGCCCGCCCACAATGTTATCTTTCAGACAATTATGCATGTCCGCATCTTTCTGTTGTACCAGCGAGAAGTAAGTGGAACACTCTTGAAACAAATGGCGAAGGGCCAGCCCCGGTAAACTTAAGCACTCTTTAAAGATGTCCACGTGCATTTGGCGTTGAAAAAGTTGCACCATTTTCTCGGCCGCCTCCAGGAAAGGAACCACATCTAGGTTGTTGTACCATATGAGGAAATCTTCCAAGGTCTGCATATGTTCATCGTTCCATACCTGCTGTAGTTCACGGTACGTGTCTTCCGGACATTCCACTTGCTTCAAATCATCAAAGAAGGCGTGCCGAGATGGCAACTGTGTTTCCTGCAAACGGTCGAGCGATGATATATACGTGTAAGGGAACATCCCTTTGGTTTGTGCACAGTTATAGGCCTTGACCCACTGATCATAGCTACAATTAGGAGCTAGGTAGTTGCGCACGTCCAGGAAATGCAGTGACGTAGTAGTGAGGGCCATGTGGTTGTTGATCTTCTTGATCACCGACTTGAGGGTATCGGACTGGGCCAAGTAAGGGTAGAGAAATTCCTTCACCATGTTCAAGTCGTAGCGTCCCGAATTGAAGCCGAGCACCGGTAACTGACCTAGGTATTGTAGGAAGCGCACTTTCAATTTCTCCGCATACGGTTTAGGTAGAGGAACATCCTGCGACTGCAGGGGCTGCGACTGCAGGGACTCGCACTCGGACTCGGACTCGGACTCTTCATCTTCGCTGAACGCTACACCGGGTACAGGAATGCGGTCGTCCAGTTGGTCCAGGACGTGCTGAAACTTCACCACCAACAATGCCGTACTAGCCGCACTGACTTGCTCTAAATACTCCATCATGCGGGTAATCAACTCATGGGAGTTCCCCGTGGACACGAAACACACCGGAGCAGCGTCATAGCCAGGTACGTTGCTGGAAATACTGACACTCAGAGGAATATGGCGCTGCGTCCACTGTGTTTTGGATGAAAACAGGTCCATGGGCTCCAACAGGGCCTCAAAATCATAACACGCCCGGTAGGGGAAATAACGGTCCTCTTCCGGTATGATGAGTCCCTCATCGGCCAGTTCCTCGAAAATAGTAGGTGCATTATGATACACTCCACCCGGATAGACTCGCTTCACACTGTTGTCACAGATTTTCTCGTGGCGATGTAAGGCGTGAGAGTGTTTAAACACCCGATGGCATTGGGCACAACTGAAAGACTGAGCGTACTGACTCATATTGGAGATCAGCGAAAAATGACTCATGCCATTGTCGTCGAACACATTCACTTTCATCGTAGCAGCATACCGTTCTGTGGATCGCCGAACCAATTCAGCCACAAATGTATCGTCATCCTCGCGTCGTAATCGATAGACAAAGATATTAATATGAAACAGGGACTCCACGTCATCCAAATGCTTGAAGGGGACACCTCGGAAGTGCCGCTTATCCATGTCTTGCTGCTCTAAATATTCTTCCCAATACCCATCGGCCACTGTGTCACAACACCGGGGGTCACACTCGTCCACATGCACGGCCAAACACCGAAACAGACATTTCCGGTCTTTGTAGGGTCCCTTCGCCCCTACTGTTAATGCATACAGGCCGTGTCGATGAAGCAACCACGGAGGAAGTAGTACAGGAGCACCGATCGGATGATCTCTCATTTTCGTGACGAAAAATGTGACGTTAGTCACCATTTGCACCAACCATTGCGTATTGGGGCGTTGCAGGCGGGCCCACTCCAACGGGTCTAATGTAGTGAGTTGCTCGACCACCGGCTCCAGAGAAATGGCATCCGTGATGGTGAATGGCTGGTCAAACACATACGAATTATTACTCGGATAGAAATACCGCAGCTGGTCCGTCTTTTTGTGCCGTAAGATATACCCAAATGTCACATTCAATTTGAAGGCAGTGACCTGATCTTTAAAAATGTTATCGGCGTAAATAGGAAGATACGTGAGGTCCTCCAACCGAAAATTATACAAGTCCAATAGACGACGGTCACGGTGGAAACAATGGCGTATGGTAGCCCAGTGACGTTGATAAATGTCCCTGACACGCTCATCTTCAGGCAAGACTTCAACCGGAGGTACTGCTGGGTCAAAGGGAAAATCTTCTCCACGTCTCATGCTTTTCGTCTCATACAAGCGGCTAGGCAGGCAGGAGGACTGGCGGGCTGGCTGGCTGATCAAGTCAGGTCAGGTAAGTCAGATTGAATACACCCTTTCCCTAAAAATCAACTCCTTTTATACATTTTACTACTCGCGGCCATCTTGTACCCACCTCCCACATCATGACACTCGCGGCCATCTTGTACCCACCTCCCACATGGCGGCCATCTTGTACCCACCTCCCACATCTCACTCCACTGGCGGCCATCTTGTACCCACCTCCCACATGGGCCATCTTGTACCCACCTCCCACACATGATGAACAGCTCTCACAGATTTAACAAACATGGGAGACAGTAATGCACTGTTACAATGATCACTGTCATAACATGCACATAAACAGACTCACAGTGAGTGATGAACAGCTCTCACAGATTTAACAAACTACTCGCGGCCATCTTGTACCCACCTCCCACATCATGACACTCGCGGCCATCTTGTACCCACCTCCCACACATGACACTCGCGGCCATCTTGTACCCACCTCCCACACATCACGCATGCGCACACGCCCCAATACGCCCCAAAAACAGGTCGCTGTGACGTCACACCAGGTTCTGCGCATGCGCAGTGAGGCGCTATCTCATCAATTTGCGTTATGTATACTACTGCCCGCTTCATTTTCATAGAGATATAGGTCTAAATATGATGTGCCGTTAAGGCTATTTGTAGTTAGTAGTATAGAGCAAGCAAAAAAGGTAACATTTTGCCGGGGGAGGTAACTCTTGGTGGCGATAGGTGGCGCCACCAGCTCAAGGTTATGGATTGCATCAGCATTGAATTGAATTGAATTGAATTGAATTGAAGTTTATTCTCAGAACCAAGCATATAATGGTATGAGAATCTAATACAATACAATCATAATCAAATGGCGACTTTCTCAGAATCAAAACATGTTGGAGAAAACAGCAGATAAGAGTACAACAGATCAGATTATAATGATATGCAATACAGTAAAATGGAACTATAATAATATAGTAATCAATATGGGAGGGATTTCTACTAAACAATACGTTTGATCCCTCTTTGTACAAATGTAGCTATTTTATTCTGTACACTGGCAGTTCGGTTACCCATCATGGAAATAAACTTGTTTACTGATGGTCTGGTCCAAAATTTAGCAGGAATAAAATCTTTTCTTAAATCTTGGAAGAAAGGACACACAAGTAAAAAGTGGTACTCATCACCAATGGATATTAAATCACAATTTAGAAACAAATGTTTAATTTGATGTAGTTTGTAAACTAACTTGGGCAGCCCCCCCAGCCTTTATGGCTGCATCCAAGCAATAAATCTTCATTAAGACTGACCATGTCACCCTTCTCAACTTCCTGCAGTCTCCCAGTTTTATAGCTGCCTCCAGGCAATAAAGCTTCATTAAGACTGACCAAATCAACCTTCTCAATTTCTTCATCTCCCTGTCTCTCCCACTTATGTTAGCTTTCTCATGGGAAATCCTCACTTTCTTGGCGAGTTAGCTAGTGTAAAGACATACAGTTTATTCTTGTGCCTGCATTATTCAGAATTTCTCCGGAGTTTTCCTTCTCAGTTTCACAAATTTTAAAGGATTTACTAATGTTTTCGTCGATTTGTCATTGTTGAGTGAATACATTCACGACTGATTATTCAAAATCCGGAGATTTTGGTGATTGTTTAAAGGAACTCAAAAACACCAGCTACAACTTCAAGTGAACTTATTCATTTATCAGAGTTGTGTCGCAGTGCAGATAATTGTGCAGGCTTTCCTTGTTTGAAGCTAACTCGTTTCATCGCCGATACAGAATGCAAAGTCCAAACTGTTGAACAGCAGGCGATCACGCAGATCGGCACCATGAGATGGAAATGATTACCGAAATTGGGCGGCAGACAGGCTGCGCCAAGAGTTGGCGAAAAGAAATATCATTGCATCGCCGACCTTTCCGAAAAAGATGCTAGTTTTGTTTTATTCGGACAATCTGGCTAGCGGGGTCGCTGAATCCCCACTCACCGTGGCAGGCACAGAGATGATCAGCCAGCAATCCACCTAGGCACCAGCCCAGCGAGACGGACACGTGGTTACCCAAGCTCTACCAGGCATCCATTACGTTCTGCTTCGCGCCTCTCCATGTAGCGCTGTAAGGGTCTCACGGACTGTACCGGAGTTGACCCGAGGTCATCTGTTGCCACAGTGAACGAACATGGCGACCGTCTAACTGGGCGAATTGATATCAGTCGCTACTCACCGATATGTATTTCCGCAACATATAGTTCTAGGGTAATTTGTCAAAAAGCTGCCTTCAAACTGTGTGAAACTGGCGTGTTGAAATACATTGAATAACTGTTTAGTGTATTTCGAGATAAATATACATTTTGCAATCAGTAAAATAGTCAGATAGAACAGTTCTTGGTTTTACAAGAATCCTGTAAAAAATGGCGAGACCCCTACAGGGGTAAATGCAGCGTAGCGCAAAGCACCCTGGGAGAGGATGGTGGTTACCATCAGCCGCTGCGCGGAGCCTTCGACCACACAGACGAGACCGAGAAACGAGATTTCCGATATGGCGTCACAACAACAACAACAATACAACACGCACCCACAGGACCAAGGCAGTCCGGCCGTTGAGGAAGAGACAGCCAAGGTATTTCAGCACGCGCAGGAGCTTACCATAGTGGTCCAAACGTTGCAGAGATCGCTTGGCGAACAGGCATCTTCTATGGGACCATTTAATAACGCGGCAATGAACAATTTCACTCCCACAAACTTTTTCCCTAGGATTACCCTTATAAAAATGTACCATGGTGTACCATGCTAAAAGTATCATGGTACTTTGGGACATTGTACCATGGATTTACCATGCATGTACCATGGTAATACAATATATTTACCATGGTGTACCATGCCTGTATCATGCTGTACCATACCTGTACAAGGTTGTACCATGCCTGTACCAGGCTGTACCATGGTGTACCACGGTACTTTGGGACATAATCCATGGTACACCATGGTACATTTTTATAAGGGTACTGGTGTCGGAACAGTTATCGGACAGGTCAGTTATCGGACACGCATCTCGTGCATACGTGTTGTGCTCGTGATGACAAGGCAATAATATGTCAGAACAAAGGAGAGATCATTTCTAATTGTTATGCAAAATATGGATTTGTAGGTAGCCACGAAAGCCGAAAAATTTAAATCTAACATTTTCGTTTTCATCAAAATTCGAAAGTTCTCATGTTGTGGCGTGGATGCGAAATCCGATCTGCCACCTTGTCTTCCCGATCTCGCTCTCAAGTAAATACGTATAAAAATTGAACAATGATCTTATCATCTTAAATGACAGAACTCCAACTAACGATTGTCATGCACAAAACTTGAAAATACATTGTACTTCAAACGTCAAATTCTTGTTCACGATGAGTGTCCGATAACTGATACTGTCCATGACGGAAACTGAGCTGAAAAGTCGAGTTAAAAATAGCTCTCGCACGTGCAGAAGGGAGTGACGTCATGGACGGAATTCATAACGGAAGGTAGCCGACGAGCTCAGCAATCATCGTGTCAGTTTTCATGTCATCTCAAGAAGTACTTTTTATGTTTTCCAAATAAACCTTCAAAAACGCATGATAATAGGTCGGACACCCGTACCTCTGTCGGGCCTTCAGCCAGAGTCAACACCCTGTACACCCTGGCAACAGCTTACTCAAGTACTGTACAGGAGCGCCAACGGCAGGTAATTTGTTTGGTGCTTCCCTCGATAATGCCAGCCTTCGTCAGGCTCCGGTAACTCAATCTTCGCATATTTCAGGGGTGGGATGGGGTGTTTCTCTGGCTTTGGCATCTAAGGCAGCGGTGGTCCCAATTAAACGCAGACAACAGATTATTCAAGGACAATATGGCAACTGGCGAGACTCTTAACTACCGATTCCTGTATGGAAGAGGTAGCGAACACTACCAATATGTTATTTGTGCATGGTACAGAAGTGCATGTGAGATCTTCTCAGGATACTAGATTATCTAGAAATCTTAGTCTGAGTAGCTTCATTAAAGCATTCAATAAAGTCAAAACCATTATGTGTGACGAATACCCATTCAGGAGACAGGAATCGGACGAGTATACCAGTTTTTGATTATAGAGCTGGCCGAACAATATTCTGGTTCTTGGCCGAAAACGTATTGTTCACAATGGCATTGAGATTTGCAACAATTTCAATACTGAGCAGGGCTGTAACACTGAAAATTGTAGATATAGCCATGTATGGCCGACGTGTAAATGCCGTTCCCATCCTCAAGTGCGGTGTATGTCTGGTTCGTCATCTGTCCCACAGATACAAGCTCCTCCCACTTCCAACAGTCCAAGAAGTATAGCCCCTTCTAGCAGCTCCAGAAGTGCTACCACTTCTTTCAGTCAATGACTTGAGGGTGAAAATCAAGCTAGTTCTGGGGGTATTTTACATGTATCTGATATGACCGCCTCCACTCCCATTAATATAGAACGTTTGCAAGAATTATTAGAGGACCACCCTGACCGTGAATGGGTACACTATTTGATTTCGGGTCATAATGATGGTTTTCATACAGGTATTGTCAACCCACCTACTGTTTCCAAAGATGTCATTAGGCTAATTCAAGCCGAGTGTAGTAACGGTTATTTGATAGGCCCATATAGTGATTCCCTATTTCCAGCTCATCGCATGAGTCCAATAGGCATCGTCGAAGGCAGATATTCAAAAAAAAAAAAAAAAAGTCTGATTGTGCAATCTGCCAAGGCTATAACCAAACGTATCATGCTTAGCCTGTTAGGTCACATGAACTTTGCTATGAGAGTTATACCTTTCGGCAGGTCATTTATTTCATATTTGATCATGTTAGCCCATTCTGTTAAGCAAATTACATCATATGGTAAAACTAATTGCAGCATGCAGGGCTGATTTGTTCATGTGGCAGTCATTCCTAACTTCATGGAATGGTATTTCTTTGTTTTTGGAAGATAGTCGAGTTGATGACAGGGATTTGCAGCTGTTTACAGATGCTGCCATGTCCGCTGGTTTTGTGGGACAGGGCAGTGAGTTCTCGGACATCCAAGACATATTGTTCTGCATTTAGACAATTTTTGCATTTTGTTACAATGTTTCGACTATCTTATGTACATAACATGCCTTTTATATCCAAGGATATTCTCCTATATTATATAGCCCATTGTTTTGGATCAAATTTAAAATTAGGCACAATTAAATTGCACATGTGTGCAATCCGCTTCTTTTACATCAAAGCAGGGTATAGTGACCCTCTTGTTAATGCATCTGGTGAGGCCTTGCCCAGGCTCAGGCTCATCCTCAAGTCTGTGAAGAAATCACAAAATGATGTCAGCAGACCTAGACTGCCAATCAAATTTCCAATGCTTGTTAAATTGTGCGCCATTCTGGAAATCGGATTTTTTAATTCCTTCATTGATGCTATGTTACTGTCAGCCTTGTCAACAGCCTTTTTTGGCTTTTTGAGATGTGGTGAATTCACAGTATATAAGGATTTCGATCCTGAGCTCACTTTGTCCATTGGTGACATTGCTTTTGTTCCTGATAAGTCTAGCTTTACACTGCAATTAAAATCATCAAAAACAGACCCGTTCCGTCAGGGCGTAACGATTCGATTATTCAGCACTGGGCACCCTCAGGTCTGTCCAATCAAGTATATGAAAGAGTATCTTAAATTCCGACAGCATATATGTGTTCTAGTAGTACACAGCCTTTATTTATCACTGCACAGTTAAAACCTCTCTCCCGATCCTATTTTATTTCATGCCTGAAACATCTCCTGATGGCTGTAGGTGTTAATGCAGATTATTAGTGTGGGCATTCTCTAAGAAAAGAAGCAGCATCAACTTGTTCGTCCGTTCGCATGGAAGACCATTTAATTAAGATGTTAGGGCAGTGGTCTTCCGATTGTTGCCAACGATATATTTCTGTAGATATCCATATACTACACCAAGCTCAGAAGGATATGTGTGCACAAGCCTAAGTGTACATGTGTGCTACATGTACATATGTGATTCACTGCTGGACAATTGATTACAAGGAACTCTTGAAATGCAGAGACTATTTGTTTATAGTTGTGCATAATACTACAAGAACTCTTCTGACTTGAACGTCTTTCAAGAGTCTTTTCTATGCATGACTATGTAATTTTATATGTATTATTGATACCCATTACTGAATTGACAGTTTCTCGACATGTTTTCTCTTTTAGCACTACAAGGGTTGGTGAGAGGTATCACTCCTATATGATAATACATATATATATCTTTTCCTCCTATTTGGGGCTCTCAGCTCATAGATACTTCCCATCTAATTTCGCTTCCTTTTTGGGCATTTGCTCCGGGCAAACCCGGACATTTACGCCCCAAATCAATCAAAATTGAACATCTGACAAGCCGGCTGATAGTCTCTGAGCACTAACGCTTAATAAACGTCCGAGCCACCCCCAGATGGCCTTGCTGACAAGCGTGCACAGAGAGTGAGGCTGCCTTGCATAATGTTTCGTCACTTCTCTGAGAGTCAACACTACTTCCACTAGTGCAAGTGTTATCAGATGGTGGCAGCATTTTTCAGATATTGTAAACATTTCTGCCAGCTGAGCCTGCCCCAAATCGCCAAATGGGAATATAATAAACTGAGAATCATTAGTATCCCTCAATCCAATGTGTTCAGAGTTATGTTTACAAATTAGAAACAAATGTTTAATTTGATGTAGTTTGTAAACTAACTTGGGCAGCCCCCCCAGCCTTTATGGCTGCATCCAAGCAATAAATCTTCATTAAGACTGACCATGTCACCCTTCTCAACTTCCTGCAGTCTCCCAGTTTTATAGCTGCCTCCAGGCAATAAAGCTTCATTAAGACTGACCAAATCAACCTTCTCAATTTCTTCATCTCCCTGTCTCTCCCATTTATGTTAGCTTTCTCATGGGAAATCCTCACTTTCTTGGCGAGTTAGCTAGTGTAAAGACATACAGTTTATTCTTGTGCCTGCATTATTCAGAATTTCCCTCCATCCATTCCCCTCTCACCAACCCTGGTTTACAGATTACAGAAGCAACTTTTCATCATTTTCAGGGGTAGGTTGGTCTTGATAGGAATGTTTACTGATTTATTTTTGCTACAAGGGCATTTGCTCCGGGCAAACCCGGACATTTACGCCCCAAATCAATCAAAATTGAACATCTGACAAGCCGGCTGATAGTCTCTGAGCACTTACGCTTAATAAACGTCCGAGCCACCCCCAGATGGCCTTGCTGACAAGCGTGCACAGAGAGTGAGGCTGCCTTGCATACTGTTTCGTCACTTCTCTGAGAGTCAACACTAATTCCACTAGTGCAAGTGTTATCAGATGGTGGCAGCATTTTTCAGATATTGTAAACATTTCTGCCAGCTGAGCCTGCCCCAAATCGCCAAATGGGAATATAATAAACTGAGAATCATTAGTATCCCTCAATCCAATGTGTTCAGAGTTATGTTTACAAAATGTACAAATACGTTCCTCTCTCGGGACATCTGTATACCTGCCTCTTACAACCGGCAGTTTGTGATTATTACATCTGAACTTACACAATGACAACGCTTTGTTGGTCGACAAACACACAAGATATTTTTCTAGATCAATTGACTGCTTGAATTCTTTGTAAAAAATGAATTGACTACCATCTTCCATAGCTGCACGCCAACTCTGTAAATACTGGTCTTCTAATTTCAACCTGACAACAGTGTTCAACCAATCAATACTTAAAAACGTTTGATTATCCCATATATAATTTAAACCACATGCAGTAAATATATTTTCGACATGGGAAATCCATTTTGAAGCAAAACTCCCTGATCTATGAAGACGAAAAAGAAATTTATACACAAGGCTCGAGTATTTGTCAGAGGAACACATTAATAACTTTCCCCAAAATTTAACCATACGCAGTTTTATTTTGATAGATAAAGGGTAACGACCAGTTTCACCATAGACTAATGGCTGTGTGCCAAGTTTTGACCACTATAGGTCTGGTAACCTTTGACCTTGTATTCCTCCGCGGTGATGCGGTCATGTCTGGCGGTGATGCGGTCGCGGAAAAAAGCTTCCGCGGAGAAAAAGTAGTTCCCAGACTTCAAATACGCTGCATGGTCCAATTGGGTCGTATGAGGTATCAATGTGAAGCATTCGTAAAGGGGCATCTGATGGGCTGGGTGTGGGGTTGAAATATCGTCATTCTGCGCATGCGCGGTGGACAAAGGGTATGGAAATAGACGTTTTGGGGTCTTGGGGAGCCACTACTGGCCCGATGGAGTTGAGTGAGGTATCAATGTGAAGCCTATGTGAGGGGGCATCCGATGGAGTGGGTGTGGGGTTGGAATATCATCATTCTGCGCATGTGCGGTAGACCAAGGGTATGGAAATAGACGTTTTGGGATCTAGGGGAGCCCCTAGTGGGCCGATTGGATCGTATGCGGTATCAATGTGAAGCCTATGTGAGGGAGCATCCGCGTGGACTAGCGTGTTGTCCGTGTTTGACATTCTGCGCATGCGCAGACAGGAAATTGTGGGAAAAGCGTATGGAAATAGACGTTTTGGGGTTTAGGTGGGCCACTAGTGGGCCGATGGGGTCGAATGAGGTATCAATGTGAAGCCTATGTGAGGGGGCATCCGCCTGGACTAGCATGACGTCGAACTGACGTCATTCTGCGCATGTGCCGTAGACAAAGGGTATGGAAATAGACGTTTTGGGGTCTAGGTGGACCACTAATGGTCCAATGGAGTTGAGTGAGGTATCAATGTAAAGCAGTCGTGAACGGGCATCCACGGGAATTGTGGGAAAAGGGTATGGAAATAGACGTTTTGGTGTCGAGGTGAGCCCCTAATGAGCCGATGGAGTCTTATGAGGTATCGTTGTGAAGCATTCGTGAAGGAGCATCCACCTGGACAAGTGTGTCGTTCGTGTTCAACATTCCCCGCAGGCGCAGAGAGGGAATTGTGGGAAAAGGGAATGGAAATAGACGGTTTGGGGTTTAGGTGGGCCACTAGTGATCCGTTGGAGTCGACTGAGGTATCAATGTGAAGCGCACGTGAGGGAGCATCCGACTGGGTGGATGTGGGGTAGGAACGTCGTCATTCTGCGCATGCGCGGGCAGGCCGTAGTATGGAAATAGACCATACCGAAATATGGATAGTAATTTCTGCTAACTGGCCGCTAGATGGCGCCGCGGTATATTACTGCACGCTTGGCTAAACACAGGTCCCAGCCGTCTTTTGACTGCCGCTTAAACGGTATATGACCGACAGTGTATTGAGCCCGACTCAAGATTACCCAGCATGGGGTCGATTGGGGTCTCTAACTTACTCGTTAATAGTACAATCAACTTCCAATGTATTATCTTTAAGGATAGCTATCCCCTTAGAGGGTCAAAATTGGTCATTTTTTATTTATTTCTTCATTCAAATATTCACTATTTCCTCTAACATTTGGTGAAAAAATGAAATAAAAATTATAAATAGAAGTGCTTCAATATTAGGATTAAAAATTTAGTTTCCGACGCACTGGAACAATTAAACAGATTGCCTTAGCTTGGGCTTGGCTACTATTATTTTTCTCTGTTAAATTTCCCTTTCCAAAACTCATTTCCGCAGTATTATGGTAAGCTAATTATCTATTAGTCCTACTTATTTACATTAATGTACCCCCTTCTGATCAAAACCACGCAAACATCCTTATTTTTGTTTCTAATTATGACAGTGACACTTCACTCAGACACCCGCCGTGAAGTAATCTACACAGGTGTGAACAAGTTTTAGCAGGTTTTTTAAGTTTAAATTGGACTTTAAACCGACTTGATGAAAAAAACTTAGTGTAATAGTTATCCAGAATAAACAGGAATTCGAGTAGGTCCCATTAGACAGATTAAAAATGTATTTTACAATAGAATTCAAGCAAAAAATAGGGATTAATTCGTCAGATGTATAGCTGGACACATTTTGCCCGATTTCTAGCCTTTCATTTTTGTACAAAATCCGAGATTTAAACGTGTATTTCTTGAAAAGTATCCATGCTACGCTTTTGAAATTTGGCATGCTTGTTACTTATAAGGTGATCTAGAAAACTCTATCTCACTTTTTGTAAGTTCGGATTAGTTTTTTAATTATTCAACTTTTAAGACAAACGACCGTAAAAAAGTACATTTTTTTCAATTTATTTTAGTAAAATAGCTATAAAAACAAAACCAGGCAAAAATTTAAAAAAATTAAAGTTTACTAGTTGGAATTGTCTCCTACCAAGGTATACCATCAAAGTTGAAACGAGACCAACAGTTTTCATGAAATTTCAATTGAAAAATGGACGCTATTGTTTTCATTTTAATTTTTTTAAATTGGAATATTTTCTACACAGTAGCAGAGTCAGTTATACAAATCATATAGTTGGAATCCCTACGATGTATGCTTTCATAAAATATATAGTTTATTATGGTTATCTTGTATATTTATTGATACAGACGACAAATTGTCATGGGGGTGCAAAAACTGCCTCTAAGGGGATAGCTATCCTTAAATATATTTAACTGTGATAGAATATCTGATCTTATAGGCAAGCCTGTTACACACACACACAAGGCATAAGTGGGAGCAGATATTGAACATTGAATTTAAGCAATAAAACTTAGGTGAAAGAATTTTACAAAATATGCACTTCACAAACCGGTGAATATTAATAGTATATTTGCTAAAGCGAAATGTAACATTTGTTGTATTAAACATGTATTCTTACAGATTATTGGGGCATTTCGACCTACCAGTTATAGTACAATGCTTGTGAACATATTCCAGAAAAGTTGTATCGATACCGTGTGAATTTCAATGAATAACACTTCCATGTTCCAGTTTCAGTGTTACGTCAACAAACATAAATCACAGCATTCTAATCATGGAAAGAGTTCACCCATTGTATTTGGCAACACATACTCATATAAAGTCTATTACAGTCTACGTTTTCAGGGTGGAATAACGGTGTAAAGAAGCTGAGCGATATTGTTTTTTGTGTTGATCACATAATCATATTATGAAAATCAACCTGCTGGATGTTCCTGTCCATACCGTTTTCGAAGGCGCAATAATGACAAGAACCCAAGCTACAATATGATAGAAGAGCTTTCGATTCTATTGTTCCACTTCCTCCTTTGCAAACATAAAGTTGACGACTTTCTGAGTAAAACAAAACTCTAATGATTATCTATTCTACGGCAAACGTTAAAACGGAAATGTGACAATACATTAGGTGTTGATTATCGGGAGGATCAAAGAGACAGCCCATGAAACCTTCGCCTCGTGCATACACAATTGTGATCCATGTTTAATCGGCCCAGCAGGTATCGTCACCTGTCACCAAGTCTCGGCGTTAATAGCCACGGACCGGCCCTCACTTAATTACTCCAGCTGAACGCCTTATACTGTCTTTCTCTAAAAATTCTCAAATTTTAAATTGAAATGGAAGCAAGAAGATATGTAATAATTAGATCAAATGAAGAACCATGAGATAGAACACGGTATGGTATGTATAACGCCATGCTGGCAAATATCGTTGGCTGAACGGTGTTTTACCTATAAACTTTAAAAAATGAGCTACTTTCGGCTTTTACGTGAATACCTATGCTAAGGTATAGGTTGAAAATGCAAATTGAACCCTCATTTTTAAATCAAATTGGAAGCAAGTAAAACATTTTCTTTGGGAAAATAAAATAGCACATCGTATTGAAATACTATTCGAAATTAACTTAATATGCTGGCAAATGTTGTCACCCGAACAGAAATGCTTGATTTTCAGCTTCGAAAATCATTGTCCAATCTAATCTACGTTAATTTCCCCGGCCATGTTGAGCAGTGGAGGCGATCTGCGCCTGACAGAGTTGTCTTCCCTTACCAATCAAAGTTGGACATGCCTTTTGGGGCCGATATGGACCACCAGTGGTCCAAATGGGTTGTGGGAGGTGTCAAAGTGAAGCTTTTGTGGGATAGAGTCAGAATGGCGTGTTTTTTATTGCAAGTCGCGTCAATCTGCGCATGCGCAGTTGGGTGTAGTAAGTAAAGTGGCCATTTTAGGGCAGTGAAGGAATGTATTTGGTGTAGAAATGGACCATCCTTAGTCCGAATGCGGCGTGTGAAGTGGCATCTTGTAGCAACGCCCGCCAACGCCAAGCTCAACACTTCAACGCCCTGGTGAATTAGCCCAAAAGCTCTCATTTTTCTAGACACCAATACATCGAAATGCAGTGACGCCCGTCAATGACCGTCGTTACGCCCTAGTATAACACCATGACGTCATGATATAGACCGGAGAGAGAACAACAACAACAACAAATATGAGAGAACAACAAGTTTTTTCATATAGTTTTTTCTCCCCAATGTTACATCATATCCACGCTGGGGGAGCCGCGTTGGGTATGTTTACAATACAAGTAGCCTCTTGTCCAATCAGATGCCGCCATTTGGCACTGCATCTGTCATACTCGTTCTTGCCCGTTAGATGTATTCTCAGCTGCTCTTGTCCAATCAGAAGTCGCCATTTCAGAAAGTCCTATCTTCGCCCATGTTCGCTCTGAACCGTTTGTTCTAATCGTCATCGGGCAGGCCAGGATTCCGTTGAGGCAACATATCCTCAGATACTTGTTTGCGCATTCTGAGTATCTACCAGTGCATGGGTGAAGCATTCAGCCGATGGGAAGATTCCGTAATTTGGTCACGAAGAACGTAATATTGATGACCCTCTCCACTATCCACTTGGTATTGGGGCGCTGTTGTTGGGCCCATTCCAAGACATCCAATTGGTCCACTTGGTCCAGCATCTTCTCTAGCGACGCCCGGTTGATGATGGTAAACGCTCGGTCAAATAACCGTATGTTACTGCTCGGGTGAAAGTATCGGACTTGGTCTGTCTCCTTATGCTACAGCACATAACCAAACGCCAGATTTAGTTTGAAGGACGTAGCTTGGTCATTGAAGATGGCTTCCACGTAGCTGCGTAAACGGGCGAGGTCGGTCAGTCGGAAATTGTAGATATCTTGAATAGGGCGATGACGGTGGAAACACTGCCGTATCATGGGCCAATGGCGCCGATAGATGTCACTCACTGGATGGTCTTCGTGTAACAGATCGCTAGGAACAGCCACCACATCTTCCAGAAAATGTGCGTTGTTGTCAGGCGTATGACTCGAAACAGTAACGCTAGGGACCGGCTGGATATCTAGGCTATCTAGGCACTTCTGAACTGTGGGTATAAGCGGGCTCTCCGTGATCGCATCACCAGTGGCATTCGTCTCCCCGGGCCCATCTTCACTAGGTCTGATCCTTCTGGGTGCCTCTTTAGTGGGAAGTTGTCGCTCATACCGTGGTGATGGACCATGAATCAAACGCTGATGACGTCTTAACTGGCTGGGTCTGGGTCGTTTGAAGAGTTGACCACAGTTCATTACATTGTTCCGTCGCGCCCTCGTGGAGTGAACGTTCGTGGCGCAGTAAAGCATCTTCCCGATTAAATGACCGTGCGCAAGTTATACAAGTATACCGTGCGCCGTTGTGGATGAAGGACTCATGCCGTCGCAAATCTTCTGGGCGAGTAAATGGCTTCAGGCAGGTCGAACAGGAGAACATGTCGGCTGCGTATCAGAAAATGCTGAACATTCACACCTACCGCCACTTTTATAAGCCCGCAGCCCACAAGAACTCTCCCACGTTGTTCTCTCCACCAATCAGCGCATCGCTATCCTGTACACTCGGGTGCGCACTTGTCACATGTCTACGTACACACCGTAACATGTAAAAACTTGTAACAAAATGTATTATACCATATCTGTCCAGTATTATACCGAATCTGTGCTGTATTATACCATATCTGTCCTGTATTATACCATAGCTGTCCTGTATTAGACAATAGCTTCCCTGTATTTAATGTACATGTTCTCTGCGCATGTCCATGTATTCTGTGCATATCCATGCACATGTACTATGTGAATGTACATGTACTATTTGCCTGTACATGTAATCTGTTCATGTACTCTGTCAATACACATGTTCCTTGTCCATGTAAATGTACTCTGCGCATGTCATTCTACATGTACTCTGTTCACGTCCATGTGAACATACTCTGTTCAAATCCATGTACATACTTTCTGTCCATATCGCTATATAGCTGAAATATTGCGGAATGCGACGTTAAACCTTAATTCTCTCTCTCTCTCTCTCTCTCTCTCTTTCTCAATGAACATGTACTCTGTACAATGTCGCATGATGTAGACCGGTGAGACAACAACAACAACTAGAATGACAGGTCAATCATTTTATTATACCCTCCAGTACATTATACCCAAGTTGGGGGATCCGCGTTGGGTGTGTTTACAATACAGTTAGCCTCTTGTCCAATCAGAGGCCGCCATTTGCATCTGTCATATTCGTTCTTCTCCGTTAGATGTATTCTCGGCTGTCCTATCAACCAATCAGAAGCCACCATTTCAGAAATCTTCGTTCAGTATAACCTAAACGTCTTCGGGCAATCTATGATACTGAAGCTCGGAGCTCTTACTTCTCCCATTCAACACTGAGATCTATTTCTAGTGGCTCTTCAATTCGCGGCAGCGGATCGACCTCCATGGGTTCTTCCATTCTCAGATGCATTCTCATAGAAACTGAAATATCCGGTCTCGAGAGTGGCGAGCGTGATCCGTGTATGACATTTTGGTGACGTCTCAATTGACTGGGATGCTTAAAGACTATATCACAATCTGCACATGTATGCGTGGGTACTGCGTGGCGTGCACGTGTGTGACAACGTAAACTGTCCAGGCGATGAAAACGCTTCGAGCAAGTTGTGCAAGAGAACATATCGGCTGTGGATCTGGAAATGATGAATGCCGTAAAATTCTGGCTCTTATAGGCCAACATAGGAGTACCCGGATGTTCTACAGTCCCGAATGTTCCACAGTCCCCGGATGTACAAGAACCCGGATGTATACGGATATAAAAGTCCCCGGATGTAAAAGTGCCCGGATGTTCACGAATGTTCCACCATCCCAGACTTCTATCAGGCCCAGATTCTCTTTCGGAAGATATGGAGGCTCTGAAGAGCCGTTCTTTTCTGTCGGTGTAAGACGGAACTGTCATTACCACAGCGTCAGTGTCAATAGGGCAAAGACCATGGCTGAGCCGTCGCTGGTTCCGGCGTGATAGCACACCTCTCCATCGAGTCCAATCTGTCGAGGACCGCTTCTGTGAACTCTTTCAGGATCTGGCGTCGACCCTCGTTGTCGTTGCCATCTGCAAACATGGATCGAACCACTGCTCTGTAACCCGTGAGTGAATTAACCACGGTAGCATGCTGTAAATGCGAGTCGCATAGGAATGGGCCTCCGTCATGGCTCTGCAACAATAGGAATGGGGGTGTGGGATCCAGAGGACTGTGTTTTATAGACCCTGTCACACATGCGCGCCTATACGTAGCTCTACGGGGTGTAGTCCGTGATAAGAACGATTCTGATTGGTTAGTCCAAAAAGAGAGCACCAACAACAACAACAAAGATTACAGGTCAATCCTTTTATTATGTCCTGTTCATCAGTCGACCAATACATATGGACTGATGAGGGACACATGTTCATACCTATATTTACAGACACTACCACCACCACCAATACCAACACACCACCACCAACACCACCACCACACACCACCACCACCACCACCAACACTACCACCGGGCGTTGACGGGCGTCAACGCCCGGCGGTGGTGATGGTAGCTCCCGTGTGGCAGAGCTCTTGGATCGGAGCTCTTGGAGCTCAAAGCTTGTGGAGCTCAGAGCTCGGAAATGACGTCATCGCATGCATGCGCGCGTACCTGTGCTGCACCCTTTTGATCACAACCTGAATACCAATGTTGTGATTATAGTATAAACAAAACCAAAAAAAATTGTCACATTTTCGGCCCAAGTGACCTTGACCAGGTTCTTCTAGGTCCCATAGATAAGACATACAGTTACTCAAAGTTTAATAGTACCAATCCAAACCCTGGAACAGGAGATACCACATGGACAGTAAGGACCGATAGACTGATGGACGGACAGGTACAACCTCAACATTAATAGCCTAATTTGCTAGATCTGGATTTGAGTAATATTAGATTGCTCATAATTCGTATCCCTGACCTGGATTTGTAATATGTACAGACGGCTGAATGAATGAGTAAGAATCATATTAGGTGACACCGAGCAAAGATGGAACTTTCTGAAACGGCGATTTCTGATTGGACAGCCGAGAATACATCTAACGGAGAAGAACGAATATGACAGATGCAAATGGCGGCCTCAGATTGGACAAGAGGCTAATTGTATTGTAAACACACCCAACGCGGCTCCCCCAGTTTGGGTATAATGTACTGGAGGGGATAATAAAATGATTGACCTGTCATCCTAGTTGTTGTTGTTGTCTCACCGGTCTACATCATGCGACATTGTACAGAGTACATGTTCATTGAGAAAGAGAGAGAGAGAGAGAGCGAGAGAGAGAGAGAGAATTAAGGTTTAACGTCGCATTCCGCAATATTTCAGCTATATAGCGATATGGACAGAAAGTATGTACATGGATTTGAACAGAGTATGTTCACATGGACGTGAACAGAGTACATGTAGAATGAGTACATTTACATGGACAAGGAGCATGTGTATTGAAAGAGTACATGTACATGAACATATTACATGTACAGGCAAATAGTACATGTACATTCACATAGTACATGTGCATGGATATGCACAGAATACATGGACATGCGCAGAGAACATGTACATTAAATACAGGGAAGATATTGTCTAATACAGGACAGCTATGGTATAATACAGGACAGATATGGTATAATACAGCACAGATTCGGTATAATACTGGACAGATATGGTATAATACATTTTGTTACAAGTTTTTACATGTTACGGTGTGTACGTAGACATGTGACAAGTGCGCACCCGAGTGTACAGGATAGCGATGCGCTGATTGGTGGAGAGAACAACGTAGGAGAGTTCTTGTGGGCTGCGGGCTTATAAAAGTGGCGGTAGATGTGAATGTTCAGCATTTTCTGATACGCAGCCGACATGTTCTCCTGTTCGACCTGCCTGAAGCCATTTACTCGCCCAGAAGATTTGCGACGGCATGAGTCCTTCATCCACAACGGCGCACGGTATACTTGTATAACTTGCGCACGGTCATTTAATCGGGAAGATGCTTTACTGCGCCACGAACGTTCACTCCACGAGGGCGCGACGGAACAATGTAATGAATGAGGTCAACTCTTCAAACGACCCAGCCAGTTAAGACGTCATCAGCGTTTGATTCATGGTCCATCACCACGGTATGAGCGACAACTTCCCATTAAAGAGGCACCCAGGAGGGTCAGACCTAGTGAAGATGGGCCCGGGGAGACGAATGCCACTGGTGATCCGATCACGGAGAGCCCGCCTATACCCACAGTTCAGAAGAGCCTAGTTATCCAGCCGGTCCCTAGCATTACTGTTTCGAGTCATACGCCTGACAACAACGCACATTTTCTGGAAGATGTGGTGGCTGTTCCTAGCGATCTGTTACACGAAGACCATCCAGTGAGTGACATCTATCGGCGCCATTGGCCCATGATACGGCACTGTTTCCACCGTCATCGCCCTATTCAAGATATCTACAATTTCCGACTGACCGACCTCGCCCGTTTACGCAGCTACGTGGAAGCCATCTTCAATGACCAAGCTACGTCCTTCAAACTAAATCTGGCGTTTGGTTATGTGCTGCAGCAGAAGGGAGACAGACCAAGTCCGATACTTTTATCCGAGCAGTAACATACGGTTATTTGACCAAGCGTTTACCATCATCAACCGGGCGTCGCTAGAGAAGATGCTGGACCAAGTGGACCAATTGGATGTCTTGGAATGGGCCCAACATCAGCGACCCAATATCAAGTGGATAGTGGAGAGGGTCCCCAATGTTACGTTCTTCGTGACCAAATTACGGAATCTTCCCATCGGCTGAATGCTTCAGCCATGCACTGATAGATACTCAGAATGCGCAAACAAGTATCTGAGGATATGTTGCCTCAATGGAATCCTGGCCTGCCCGATGACGATTAGAACAAACGGTTCAGAGCGAACATGGGCGAAGATAGGGCTTTCTGAAATGGCGACTTCTGATTGGACAAGAGCAGCTGACAATACATCTAACGGGCAAGAACGAGTATGACAGATGCAGTGCCAAATGGCGGCCTCTGATTGGACAAGAGGCTACTTGTATTGTAAACATACCCAACGCGGCTCCCCCAGCGTGGGTATGATGTAACATTGGGGAGAATAAACTATATGAAAAAACTTGTTGTTGTTGTTGTTCTCTCATCTTTGTTGTTGTTGTTGTTCTCTCTCCGGTCTATATCATGACGTCAAGGTGTTATGCTAGGGCGTAACGACGGTCATTGACGGGCGTCACTGTATTTCGATGTATTGGTGTCAAGAAAAATGAGAGCTTTTGGGCTAATTCACCAGGGCGTTGAAGTGTTGAGCTTGGCGTTGGCGGGCGTTGCTACAAGATGCCACTTCACACGCCGCATTCGGACTAAGGATGGTCCATTTCTACACCAAATACATTCCTTCACTGCCCTAAAATGGCCACTTTACTTACTACACCCAACTGCGCATGCGCAGATTGACACGACTTGCAATCAAAAATACGCCATTCTGACTCTATCCCACTAAAGCTTCACTTTGACACCTCCCACAATCCATTTGGACCACTGGTGGTCCATATCGGCCCCAAAAGGTCTACTTCCATACTACGGCCTGCCTGCGCATGCGCAGAATGACGATATTCCTACCCCACATCCACCCAGTCGGAGGCTCCCTCACGTGCGCTTCACATTGATACCTCAGTCGACTCCAACGGACCACAAGTGGCCCACCTTAACCCCAAACCGTCTATTTCCATTCCCTTTTCCCACAATTCCCTCTCTGCGCATGCGCAGAATGTTGAACACGAACGACACACTTGTCCAGGTGGATGCTCCTTCACGAATGCTTCACAACGATACCTCATCAGACTCCATCGGCTCACTAGGGGCTCACCTCGACACCAAAACGTCTATTTCCATACCCTTTTCCCACAATTCCCTGTCCGCGCATGCGCAGAATGTCGGACACGGACGACACACTAGTCCAGGCGGATGCCCGTTCACGACTGCTTTACATTGATACCTCACTCAACTCCATTGGACCATTAGTGGTCCACCTAGACCCCGAAACGTCTATTTTCATACCCTTTGTCTACTGCGCATGCGCAGAATGACGTCAGTTCGACGTCATACTAGTCCAGGCGGATGTCCCCTCACATAGGCTTCACATTGATACCTCACTCGACCCCATCGCATCGGCCCACTAGTGGCCCACCTAAACCCCAAAACGTCTATTTCCATACCCTTTTCCCACAATTCCCTGTCTGCGCATGCGCAGAATGTTGACAACGACCGAGATACTAGTCCAGTCAGATACCCCCTCACATAGGCTTCACATTGATAGCTCATACGACTCCATCGGCCCATTAGGGGCTCCCCTAGATCCCAAAATGTCTGTTGCCATACCTTTTTCCCACAATTTCCTATCTGCGCATGCGCAGAATGTCAAACACGGACTAGACGCTAGTCCAGGCGGATGCTCCCTCACATAGGCTTCACATTGATACCGCATACGACCCAATCGGCCCACTAGGGGCTCCCCTAGATCCCAAAACGTCTATTTCCATACCCTTTGTCCACCGCGCTTGCGCAGAATGACGATATTTCAACCCCACACCCAGCCCATCAGATGCCCCTTTACGATACCTCATTGATACCTCATACGACCCAATTGGACCATGCAGCGTATTTGAAGTCTGGGGACTACTTTTTCTCCGCGGAAGCTTTTTTCCGCGACCGCATCACCGCCAGACATGACCGCATCACCGCGGAGGAATACAAGGTCAAAGGTTGCCAGACCTATAGTGGTCAAAACTTGGCACACAGCCGATGCTGATGCAATCCATAACCTTGAGCTGGTGGCGCCATCTATCGCCACCAAGAGTTACTTCCCTCGGCAAAATGTTACCTTTTTTGCTTGCTCTATACTACTGCAGTTCGTTCAAATCCATCGAAGGTGAATATATATCCTTCACTGCGTCATTTATATAGCGATCGTCCGTCTGTAGAGCGTTTGTTGATTGAGAAGGTACGGGTTCTCAATTAATCGGTTTTTGATAGGTTGCTTTTTAATTGATCGGTTGCTTTTAGTCGCCAGACGTCAATTTTTCTGACCTCTTGCATATCGCTCCAATTTGAAAGCGCCTACATATAGTCATATTCATAAGAGGACATAAATAGTTCAACCAACAGGGGTGCACAATGAGTACCCATTGGAATACCTATATGCTGTTGATATATTTTGTTGCCAAATTTCACATAGTTATTTTTAATGAGAATACTATAGTAACTAGTCTCTAATGGATTAGACTATAATCGGGTAAAAACTGTAATTGATCTTCAAAATATCAATTTCCAAGCCTTTTGTTAGATGCAGACCGCTGGTGAAATTACTCTTACTCGAGCACTGAAACTAAAAATGCCAAATGTCGTACTTACAGAATAACCTATGATGGCCGAGAGGGGCCATCGCGTCTTTCATTTCTAATTTAACGCGATGGAGCGATGGAGCTATGCGATGCGCGATGGAGCTATGCGATGGAGCGATGGAGCTATGCGATGAAGCGATGGAGCTATGCGATGAAAAGTCGATGAAAAGTCGCGCTATGCGATGCACGATGAGGCTATGCGATGGAGCTATGCGATGCGCGATGGAGCTATGCGATGGAGCGATGGAGCTATGCGATGAAAAGGCGCGCTATGCGATGCGCGATGAGGCTATGCGATGGAGCTATGCGATGCGCGATGGAGCTATGCGATGAAGCGATGGAGCTATGCGATGAAAAGGCGATGAAAAGTCGCGCTATGCGATGCGCGATGAGGCTATGCGATGGAGCTATGCGATGCGCGATGGAACTATGCGATGGAGCGATGGAGCTATGCGATGAAAAGGCGATGGAGCGATGGAGCGATGGAGCTATGCGATGAAAAGGCGATGGAGCGATGGAGCGATGGAGCTATGCGATGAAAAGGCGATGGAGCGATGGAGCGATGGAGCTATGCGATGGAAAATCAGAAATGAAAGACGCGATGAAAATGCGATGAAAAGGCGATGGAGCGATGGAGCTATGCGATGAAAAGGCGATGGAGCGATGGAGCGATGGAGCTATGCGATGGGGCTATGCGATGGAGCTATGCGATGAAAAGGCGATGGAGCGATGGAGCGATGGAGCTATGCGATGGATGCGATGAGCGATGCGATGGAGCGATGGAGCGATGGAGCTATGCGATGGGGCTATGCGATGGAGCTATGCGATGAAAAGTCATTGCGCAAAGTAAGAAGCAAACAATACAATATCTTTGAGCGTGACAAGAGTAATCCATGTCAGTGAAGGATTTTATCGGGGAATATTTGGCTAACACAGTAAAATAATCACCTGCTGGGCTCTTTTTTCGATTTATCGCATATTAAATTGGACCGGTTTCGTTGGTAAAAACCGAAATTTCTCGAAAACCGTACATCATAGAATGGCGAGATTTGGACATAATTGGGATGGCATAGAGGCCTAGAAACGCGTCTTTCATTTTTTTTTAATTATCAAATCTTTAGCGAGATATTCCAGCTTTAGCAGTGTTCGGTAAGTTTAACGATATTTGGGGCTCTAGTGAGAAAACTAAGAAAAAACGAGAAAACTGAGAGACGCGTTTCTAGATGGAGCTGTCGATTTTCACGCAGTTATATTTGATACTTTTCTTGAAATTGACATTTGAAAATGATCGGTAGAATTTACGAAGAGCAAAGTTCAAATATGAATGATAGACTTAATTATATTCAAAGTTTAAACGTATGAACATGTCTAGAATTCTTAGAAAACTATAAAAATATATAGTTTTATATACATAATCTATAAAGCAAAGGCGAGAATGAGAGAAATGTCATTGAGTATGGTGTTCTATTTGTGCCAAGTTTCCGTCGCCTTTTCAAAACGCGACGTCGCCTTTTGAAACGCGACGTCGCCTTTTGAAACGCGACGTCGCGTTTTTAAAACACGACGTCGCCTTTTGGAAAACACGACGTCGCCTTTTAAACGCGACGTCGCGTTTCTGTCCTATGTTTTTGCATTGTAAAACTCGACACAACGGAACTCGACGTCGCGTTTTCAAAAGGCGACGTCGTGTTTCACCCACGTCTTGTTTGGCAATGTTAAAAGATAGGAAAGTGACGCGACGTCGTGTTTTTTAAAAGGCGACGTCGCGTTTTCAAAAGGCGACGTCGCGTTTCAAAACGCGTCGCCTTTCGAAACGCGACGTCGCCTTTCGAAACGCGACGTCGCCTTTTGAAACGCGACGTCGCCTTTCGAAACGCGACGTCGCCTTTTGAAACGCGACGTCGCCTTTCGAAACGCGACGTCGCCTTTCGAAACGCGACGTCGCCTTTTGAAACGCGACGTCGCCTTTCGAAACGCGACGTCGCCTTTCGAAACGCGACGTCGCCTTTCGAAACGCGACGTCGCCTTTTGAAACGCGACGTCGTGTTTTGATAGTAGAACTGCGCATGTCTAGGGATCATTTATTTTCAAGAAATTGTGTTGTGACTATAGATACAATGCTTTAGTTAGACAAGACAAATGACATACATGTAGATATATGTTGAAGACTGTGTAAATAAAATGTGTGGTAGGAAACTTCGCTGTGCTTATATCCGTCTCAGAAATTAGGTCATGTATATCCATTGAGTATACGCACCCCTCAAGACAAGAACAAGCTGACATTATTAGTGCGCATAATGCATGTATTTAGACAATGTTTCCTCATTAGCTTTCAGTTACTTGTACAGCGACCAACTAATTTTTTTCAAGATAATCATCCTGTCCGTCCTCTAAACGTTTGTCAGGCTTTATTATTTTTATATTATTCACATTGTATCATTAATCTTGGGTGTAAAACTCGGCTGGCAGTGTCGTTTATTACTTGACTTTAAATTGCCATTTCACTATGCATTCAGTTATAGCACAATGCATTCATGGACTCACTAAGTGGAAGCTGTGCCGTTAGTGTCACCCTCTATACATTTAAATGTTGATTGATTAATTTATTTCAACTGGGTTAAAACGGTCCTCGGTGAAAACAGTTTCTACCTAGACCAACACATTTTCACTTGGCTGTAAATCTTTCACCACCAGGTGTAAAAATGGAAACTGGATTGATCTGCATGGGTGGAAAACATTCCAGCCAGGTGCTTCTCAGGTTAATGATATTAAAAGTGACTTACCAAGTTGAGTAATACGTTATTGAATTTGAGCTTTGAACCCTTTGTATAGTTATTTATACGCTATGTAGCGGTTTTAAAATAATTGGGCACTCTATCGCAAAAAAACAAATTATCTTAGTTCAGATAGGTCAATGCTACCACCACCTATTTTTATCAAAAATAGGAAAATAAGCGTGTAACCATTCCCGGAGACGCCGCCACAAATTTAGGTTCGTTTATTCCAATCTCAGTTAAGAGTTTCTGCCCTTATTGCTTCGCTCTGCTATCAAAGTCTAGTTTCACGATAACGGTGACAACCTTGTAACCCACAGTTTTGCTGATAGAATTGGAACCCTCTACTATTGTGATTGTCTTATAATTCTCTGAGATGGTCAAGCGGATAGCTCTGGCTCACTAATAACAAATGCTCCCTAAACCTGCACATGCGCAGTTGAAAGACCAAAAGGCGACGTCGCGTTTCAAAAGGCGACGTCGCGTTTCGAAAGGCGACGTCGCGTTTCGAAAGGCGACGTCGCGTTTCGAAAGGCGACGTCGCGTTTCAAAAGGCGACGTCGCCTTTCGAAAGGCGACGTCGCGTTTTGAAACGCGACGTCGCCTTTTGAAAACGCGACGTCGCCTTTTAAAAAACACGACGTCGCGTTTCTTTCCTATCTTTTAACATTGCCAAACAAGACGTGGTTGAAACACGACGTCGCCTTTTGAAAACGCGACGTCGAGTTCCGTTGTGTCGAGTTTTACAATGCAAAAACATAGGAAAGAAACGCGACGTCGCGTTTTAAAAGGCGACGTCGTGTTTTCGAAAAGGCGACATCGTGTTTTAAAAACGCGACGTCGCGTTTCGAAACACGACGTCGCGTTTCAAAAGGCGACGTCGCGTTTCAAAAGGCGACGTCGCGTTTTGAAAAGGCGACGGAAACTTGGCACAAATAGAACACCATAATTGAGCGAGTGTTGATCAGTACAGGTGGATAGCTTAACTTACAGTTTTGGAACAATAATTCTGCCATACTATATCAAGGCGACAAAACGTTATAATCAGCCTGTTGTGTGAAGATGGGTAGAACGAGGTTGTTTAATGGGGAGCGATTATGGGAGGATGGAATAAATTTTGTTCGGAAAAATTACATGAACATCTCTGGTGCGAGAGCCGCACGAGCGGAGTATAGGCGACTTTTACGTATAAGCTTACGACCTTGACACATTTTAACGTACACAATACTGTTATTCTAAATAATGCCCCGAGAATAAAATCCGTATAGTTCTTAAGCCCCGCAGAAGTTTACGGTACAGCCTTCTGCTTTTCACAAATACTGTACACCATCTTCCCTGAGGAAGTCGATGAACTTGTGATATAGCCGACATGCCTTCGGTGAGATACCTGCCCACCTACACACTTTTAACGTTGTTTTTTTCTAAAGATATTCTGTCAATGTGTTACGTGAACACCTGGTATGCAAAACCCTGAAAATTGCCCATTTGTCATATACTATTCAATGCAAACATATAGTTCATTCTGTTCGTTGCAAGGAAAAGGGGAAAACATCTTGGAACTTTTTGACCTGTGATTAAAAAATACAAAGGATGGCAAACGTCGACTTGATTGGCTAGCGTTGATGGCGGCGTGCAGATCACATAATTTTGTTTACACGGCTGATGAGCATACTCAAGCCTAAAATGGAGAAGTACGTTATAAAGCTCCCATGTATGTTTACTAACTCAGTGAATTTGGAATTGTCGAAGCAATGGAACGGAACTGGTCGCCAGCAAATTCACGAGATAAGCACATTACACTGCAGAAAAAATTACCAGCCTATTCCGGTGTCACACTGGTGAAAGAAGATGTCATGTTTACATGCGAAAAAACCATCTTGCTGTCCCGTCTTTGAAGCGAAAAAAATATTTCTCCATATCAACATAGAAAGCTGTGTTTCATGCGTAGTAAATAGCTTACACGCTTAAAACTAGAGTGTTGAAACTTACTCGTAAAGTGTTGAAATGACTCTTTAAGTGTGTCCACAGGGACTGCTCGTTTAAGTGTTGTCCCTGTGGACACACTTGAAGGGTTATTTCAATACTTTAGTTTTAAGCGTGTAGTTTTATACCATAAATGCTCGTATTCAAGTGACGTAAAACCGCATCGGTGAACGTTTGAAATTGAAGTTTGGTTGTTTTAATATCTTCTGCATACATTTGAACACCTCCAACCGAAATCTAATGCAATGTTCTTATCTACCGTGATCACATATTGAAATTTTCATGTTTGAAATAATTGTTAATTTCTCTGTTCACTTTGGCGATTGTGTTTTCGCATTGTAAGACTGTTTTTCAACGAACATGCGCAATGACTTTTCATCGCATAGCTCCATCGCATGGCCCCAT